>CM076574.1:1241237062-1241525179 GCA_034641835.2 Pinus albicaulis | reverse complement strand
ATTTTGAGTGCCAATGGTTTCTTGATGGTGATAGAATCCATTTCCACAAACAGTACAGCAATCTGATTTTTATGAATTTTTTTACCAAATTCCAAGGAAAAAACTACCATCCAAAAAAATAATTTGTAACATCAGTGAATTGTTCTCCGATTAATTGATTGATCCATCTTTATTGGACAAAAGCTAAAAATGACATCACTCAACTCTTAAATTATCTTGTTCATCAAACCAATCAATTCTGGACCAAATTATGTACGATGTGCCTACGCTGCCCCTAACCGTATTCGACTTGCAAGTGTCACCCTCTGTACATTGGAAAGGAACGGACAGTGACAATACCCTGTGCCTGCATAATTCAATGGGTGGCCCCTACCGATTGGAACGTCGGCATATTTATATGATGTGGGACCTCCATCCTTGTCTCACCACCCACGCCATCTCGCTGTCTGTTAACCTCTGAAATAAATGTACTTTCGTTGCTTTGAACATTTAATATCTCTGCCAATTCTGAGCAAAAATATATATATATATCCACGTGTATTTGGTGACTGGTCGCTGAGGTGGACGGGAGGACGCCCAACAACTGGCGTCCCTCCCCTATAAACCAATTCCAGTAAATTTTAGTGGCCATATCTGGCATTCTCTCATAAACTGAAGCCTACATAGGAATCATTTTTGTTTGTCGTAGCGTGTGAGACATGGAGAATGAATAGAATAACTGTAAAGCTGTGGGTACAACGTTTCTTTCTGAATGTACAAAACAATTGGCTCACAGTAGCAAATGGCATCTTGGTATTGCATTAATTACAGCACTTTCAAGTGAGCAGAGTGAATATATTTTGGAGATATTTGGGAAGGAGTCGTTTACTAATACAATAAAATAAAATATAAAATAGTAGGGATGGTAGTTTTTTTTGGTTAGAATTGGGTAAAAAACATTTCAAAAATTTAAGTTGTTGGAGTGATTGAATAATTTTTTTGATGGTGGAAATGGATTCAGCACCATCAAAAACCCTAGGCACCCAAAACCCTGAAGTTTGATAGTGAGTTAAAATATCTAACCATACTAAGGGTTAGTGTGGCCTAGGCCTGTTATAATCTCATGTGATTTTGATGGGTAAGATGCCTTTAGATAATGATTTTGATAATTATGTTTGAGTTTATAAGTGTAGAGTAGATAGTGACACCGAACTATAATATCTAACCATACTAAGGATTGATGTGACCTAGACCCAAAAAGTTTTGATAAATAAAATACCTTTAAATAATAATTTTGATAATTAAAATGTCTTTAATCTTAATAGTTAAAATGTCTTTGAATAATAACTACTCAAATCACAATTAAGTTTGTCAACTATTTGATGACTTACATTGTCTAACCAAAAAACAATAATGATTGATTATTTTATCTCATCTAAGTTTAATTTATTAGAAAAAATTATTTAATTATTATCTTTAAATAAATAAAATGTTATATATTTATTTTACCATCCATTTAAAAAAGAACCAACCATGACTATCCATCTAGCGACCATTTCTTAAAGTTGTTGATAGTTTCTTTCACACGAAAATAAAAATAATATAGTTAATATGAAAATATATTAATTTTAATTTGTTTTAAAAAATTATAGATTTATTAATATTAAAAAATATATATTTAGATATAAAAATTATAAATAATAATAATTAACTTAGTTTTAATATCATGATTGAATTTAATATCAATCTGAGGTATAAAAAAATACATTACAATAAAATTATTATTATCATTATAGTAACGTTTTATGTAAAATTTTAATTATATTATTTTTTATTATATATATAATATATTATTATTATTATTATTTTATGAAATTTAGATAAACAAGGTTTTTGAAGATTAAGTTGTTGAATAAATTCAGCATGTACACAACTGGTTGTATATTTTTGTATTGTTTTTTTTGTCGAGGGTGCAAACCATATCACATTTAAGTTTATTAAATTTTGTATACTATTAGAAAGAAATCTTTCGGTAAAAATCACATTATCATGAACAAAGTCGACGCGTTTCGAACCAACCAGTGTGGTTCATCATCAGGACTAGGTGAGAGATCAGATCAGTCGTTAAGTTTAAATAGATGTAGGAGAGGAAAGAAAACCGTTAAAATCAACTAGTTTGACTATAAAACGGTTAGTTCAATAATTAAAAAATAAAAAACGGCTAGTTTGAATATTTAAATTAAAAGTCAAATTTTTTTTATAAATAGAAATAAATTTTAATTTTATAGTTTAATTATTTAATTTAATTTTATTTATTATTATTATTATTATTATTATTATTTTTAATTTATATTTATTTATTTATTTATTATTTTTCAATTGATTATTATACATTATTTTATTGTAAATCTTTAAAAATAAAATGAATAAATAATTAAATAATTAAATAATAATAATAATAAATATAAAACTAGAAATAAAATAGTTCCCTTAATTTACAAATTTAATTACAAATTGAAACGGCTAGTTTGAATATTCAAAATAATAGCAAATTTTATTTTTATTAATATCGTTAATCGAATTTTCAAAACAAATATTATTTAATTAAAATTATATATTATTGTATTAAAATTCTATCTTAAAAAAATTTAAAAATAAATAAAAGAATAATATTATTATATTGAAATTCTATCTTAAAAAATAAAAAATAAAAGAATAAAGTTAATTGATTATTCAAAATTTAAATATTATATTATTATAATTATATATTCAATATATATAAATATAAATATATATATATATATATATATATATATAGATAAAGAAAAATATTAAAAAATAATAATAATAAAAAAAAAAAAAAAAAAAATTAAAAAAAAAATTAAAAAAAATTAAAATAAATAAATAAATAAATAAAAATAAAAATAAAAAAATAAAAAAAAAATAAAAAAAAAGAAGAAGAGAAAAAAAAAGAAAAAAAGAAGAGGATTAAGAATATAAGGCAGGGATCCAACACCTGCTTATATTCCAACCGTCATCTCTATTGAGATTTATGGGCCTTTTTTCAATTTCAAGGGCCTCTCTTAACTTACGATGATGAAAATGATCAATTGTGGCTAAGACCTTAGCCTCTTCGATACATATATGATGGTTAGTTTTTTCCACATGTTCAGCTAGGGCAGAGGTGCGGGACCTGCCATGTCTAAGGTCAGCTGCATGTTCACAAATCCTTTGGTTAATGGACCTACCCGTTTCACCAATGTAAGGTGTCCCACATGAACAAGGAATAAGATAGACCCCTTTTTTACCTTAGGGTTCACAGGATCTTTAACTGAGTTAAGAGAGCTGCGAATCGTGTTAAGGGGTTTGAAGGAAGAGGAAACCTTATGCTTCCTAAGGATTCTAGCAATCCTATCAGTGGTACCCTGAATGAAAGGAAGCCTAACATTGCAGGACCATTGATCAGGATTTTTATTTATAACCAAGGAACCTCTTTCAGCTTTAAGAAAAGCTTTAAGTCCTTGTGACTTACTATAACCATTAGAACAAAAAACATCAAGAAGATGGGTCTTTTCTCCCTCAAAGTGAGACTCATCCGAGATTCTCAATGCCCTAGTGGCTAAGGTGTTGAGAACGCCTAACTTTTGCGCAGGGAAATGATGAGAATCAGCTCGAAGATATTGCTCAGTATGGGTTTTTTTACGAAAAACCTGATGAGAGAAAGAACCATCATCTTTCCTACAGATAAGAACATCAAGGAAAGGAAGGCTCCCATCCACCTCATAATCCATGGTAAATTTTATGGCGGAAGATTTACTGTTAAGATGAACGAAGAATCGATCAAGCTCTTCCTTACCATGAGGCCAGACAACACAAGTATCATCTACAAACCTTTTCCATAGCTTTGGTTGGTGCAGAGCAGAGGAAAGAGCCTTGGACTCAAAGTCTTCCATAAAGAGATTAGCAACAACCGGAGAAAGGGGAGAACCCATAGCAACACCACAGGTTTGCTCATAAAACTCACCTTCAAAGCTAAAGAAAGTAGAAGTTAAGCAAATCTCAACTAAAAAGGCTGTGTCAGGATCAGTTATCCGATTAATGACTTCAATGGCCTCCTTAATAGGGATATTGGTAAAAAGAGAGACAACATCAAAACTAACAAACCTATCTTCAGGCCCCAAATTTACACCTTTTAACTCATTAACAAAAGAAGCAGAATCTTTGACAAAGGAATCGGTACGACCTACAAGAGGTTTAAGCTTAGAGGCTAAATACCTAGCAAGAAGATAAGTAGGACCCCCAATGGTATTAACAATGGGTCGAAGAGGAGCACCATCCTTATGGATTTTGGGAAGACCATAGATTCTTGGAGTAAGGGGGTTGCTTTCAATCAACTTCTTACTTAGAGAACCCACAGAGCTGCTTGACTTGATAGCCTCAGCTACAGCTCTTGAAACCTTTTTCAAGGGATTCTTAGAAAGTTTTTTGTAGCTCCCACTATTCTCTAAATGGTCTAACATTTTCTTTCTATAATCCTCTTTATTAAGAATAACAACAGCACCTCCTTTGTCCGCTTTAAGAACAACAATATCCTTATTATTATTTAAGGATTTTAAGGCCTCAAATTCAGACTTACTGAGGTTACTCTTAGGGGGCTTGGCCTTCCTTAAAATGACTGCACAATCTTGCCTTATAATGTCCTTAGAGGAATCCGGTAAGTCCCTGATACCAAATTCAATATCGCAAATAATATCATGAACCGGAATTTTCCTAGGAGCAAGGGCAAAATTAAAGCCTTTTTCTAAAAGCCTATAAACTGACGAATCAAAGGAGAAACTCGAAAGATTAACTACTTTATTACTAGAGATAATTTTATTATTGTTAGGATTATTATTCGAATTAGTATTATTATTACTAAGATTATTTCTATCCTCATTGAAACTCATAATCTTAACATTATCTATAGTAAAGTCATTATTTTCTTATATATATATATATATATATATATATATATTTTTATTTTTCTTTATCTCTATATATATATATATATATATATATATATATATATATATATATATATATATATATATATATTATTTATATAGTATAATAATATAATATTTAAATTTTTGAATAATCAATTAACTTTATTCTTTTATTTTTTATTTTTTAAGATAGAATTTCAATATAATAATATTATTCTTTTATTTATTTTTAAATTTTTTTAAGATAGAATTTTAATACAATAATATATAATTTTAATTAAATAATATTTGTTTTGAAAATTCGATTAACGATATTAATAAAAATAAAATTTGCTATTATTTTGAATATTCAAACTGGCCGTTTCAATTTGTAATTAAATTTGTAAATTAAGGGAACTATTTTATTTCTAGTTTTATATTTATTATTATTATTATTTAATTATTTAATTATTTATTCATTTTATTTTTAAAGATTTACAATAAAATAATGTATAATAATCAATTGAAAAATAATAAATAAATAAATAAATATAAATTAAAAATAATAATAATAATAATAATAATAAATAAAATTAAATTAAATAATTAAACTATAAAATTGAAATTTATTTCTATTTATAAAAAAATTTTGACTTTTAATTTAAATATTCAAACTAGCCGTTTTTGATTTTTTAATTATTGAACTAACCGTTTTATAGTCAAACTAGTTGATTTTAACGGTTTTCTTTCCTCTCCTACATCTAATTAAACTTAACGACTGATCTGATCTCTCACCTAGTCCTGATGATGAACCACACTGGTTGGTTCGAAACGCGTCGACTTTGTTCATGATAATGTGATTTTTACCGAAAGATTTCTTCCTAATTCATTGATGGATCACAGAAGCCAAAAATCCAGTAATTTTGTATACTTTTAGTGATAATAAATTGTGCGAGTGTGGAAGTTAATTATGTAATATTTTGATCCATTACTATATACCAAAGAGTTGTTGTGAATAATAGAACAAAAGGAACAAAGTATTCGTTAGGTTAACATGTAGAGAATAAATTTAGTCAAGATCAAATATAAAAATTATTAAATTTATTGATAAGTCAAGAGATATTCGACCAAAATCATATTGAACAAATTTAAATCAAATTAAATTAATTAAAAATAGTAATTACAATTTGTATTTAACCAAATTTCCAATTTCCAATTGAATAATAATACTTTTAAAAATAGAAAAAAAATTAATTAAAAATAAAATAAGAATTTTAAAATTATTAATAATTAATTAATTTATAATAAATCACAATTAATAATAAAATAATATCTATTAATTGAAAATAAGAATTAAGAATTAAGTACTGTTAATTATAATAAGGATTGAAAAACGAATTCAAATAAGAATTAATTAAAAATAAAAATGAGTTGAATTTTTTTTTTAAATAATTAAATTGATAAAATAAGAATTAGTTAAATAGACTAAATTTGAGAATTAATGATTTAAAATAAGAATTATTAAAAATTAAATAATTAAAAAATATAATTTAGAATAAAGAAAATGAAATAAAAATTAATAATAAATAATATTTATTAATTGAAACTAATATTTAAATTAATTACAAAATATAATCTAAGGAATAAGACTAAAGAAGATAGAATGGTTGTCCAATTGGGTCTTATTTGGAAATAATGAACAAATACTTTGGATCGATAAAAAAATTCATGAAAGGGGTTGGATGAAGGCCACCAAGGGCGGAGAAAGGCAATGAAGGGAGGGGAGGGAATCAATGGGTAAGATGGTAGATGACGAGGTTCTAGGATTGCTTAGCCTGTATCCATCCTTCCTATTAAAGTTATTAGCGTTCTTCTCGATTTCGATGGCTTCTCGAATAATTCAAGAGTTATATAAAGGAACAAAGTCAAGGATTTTTTATTGATCCAAACAAATTAAGTGCTTGGATGGAAGACTTTGAAAGACGGTTATGGTTGGTATCAACTATGTGTTCTTTAAGGCAAGCTTTGAAGGACAACCAATTTGGCCAATATGATTTACCGCAAGAACATGGAATCTGATAGACCCATGATCCTCGCATGGGGATTGGCTTGTCTTTTATCGACCGCTATAATTGCTAGAGGGTTTTATGGGGCTTAAATATGATTTTAATGTTCTTTTTGGCCAAGATTTTTTTTATAAGATCAGTGGTTCATTTAATGTATGGGAGAGTAACTTGGCCACACGAGGGAGAAGGATCATATTTGGAGGACCTAAGATGAACAAAGAATTGAAAGGCTTTAATGATCTGAGAAAAGGAATAGTTATTGACTTTGAAAGCTTCGAACAAATGGGACTTTTTAGCTGAAGGAAACTCAAGAGAAGATATTTTTAGAGCTCTGGAGATGAGGGTTTTAAGAACACCTGACTTTTGGGATGGGTGGTGATGTGAAAGGGCACTGAGATAACAATCAATGTGAATCTCTTTCTATAAACTTGGGGGAAGAGGGAGCCATTGGGGAGGTGGGTAACAAGGACATCTAGAAATGGAAGGGATTTATTTGATTCAATTTCCATAGTGAATTGAATATAAGAGGAGATTCTATTGAGACAGGAATGAAAGGTTTCAAGTGCAAGTCAGTCATGTGGCCAAATGACAAAAGTAACATCAACAAATCAGAACCAACATTTGGGTTTGAGATGCCAAGAATTAAGTGTTCTGGCTTCAAAGTGTTCCATAAAGACGTTAGCAACTCTTGAAAAAAAGAAAAAACCCATAATTATACCTTTTAAATAGTATCTTTAAATAAATAAAACATTATATATTTAAATCTACATCCAATCTTGAGTAGTTTTTTTTTACACAAAGATAAAAATGAAATGAATAATAAGTTAGTAGTTTTTTTACACAAACATAAAAATGATATGAGAATGTATTAGTTTTAATTTTGAATTATTTTAAGATTAAGTTGTTTCTATAATGGATAAATTCATGTTCTTATCAAAGTATTTTTATAATATCATTATCATTTATCATTTATTAAATATAATTTCACATTTTTGATAATGTTATTATTTGATATTTAGATAATTTATCAATTTTTTAAAAATTCCACAATTTTAATATTTGTAATTTTTAAATAATTTATTTATAATTGATTTTAGATATAATTTTTGGGATTAAATGTAGTTATTAATTTCTGACCATTTATTCAAGGTCAGAAATGTAGTTATATAGTTAGATAATTGATGATGTTATTGGCAAAGTTCATTTACTTTTTATTCAAGGTACTACTTACAAGATCGCTCGGATTTTAAGGAAGCATAAGATCTCGTCTTCTTTTAAACCTTTAAACACTATTCGGGGCTCCCTTAAAAACCTTTAAACACTATTCGGGGCTCCCTTAAATCGGTTAAGGACCAATTGGACCCAAAAAGCGTAAAAGGTGTTTATTTGATCCCGTGCTCGTGTGGGACTCCCTACATTGGTGAAACTAGTCAATCGATTAATAAAAGGATCCAAGAGTATTTTGCGGATATTAGGCATGGTAGAACCAAGTCCTTAACGCTAGCTGAGCATGCTGAGAAGACAAAGCATCATATCTGTATTGAAGATGCTAAAGTCCTTGCCAGGGTTGACCATTTCCATCACCGAAAATTTAGAGAGGCGATTGAAATTGAGAAGAGACACTGTACGTTGAACAGGGATGATGGATGAAAAGTTAGTAGTTGTTGGATTCCATCTCTTCACTCCCTGTAAGGGTCCTTCTTTTATTCTTTGGTATTTTTTGATTTGATCATTAAATTATTATTATTATTGATTTATTTATTTTTATTTTTTATTCTTAATTAATTAATTTATTTTTATTTTATTTTATTTTTATTTATTTATTTATTATTATTATTATTACTATTATTATTATTATTATTTTCTAGTTTTTATTTTTATTTATTTATTAATGTTTTGTTTTTATTTTATTTTATTTTTATCTTTAATGTATTTATTTATTAATTTATTAATTTATTGTTATTTTATTTTATTGTTATTTGTATTTTTATTCTCGTTTTTATTTATTAATGTATTTATTAATTTATTTATTAAATCCTTTATTTTTATTCTATTATTTTATGTTCAACATTAGGATAAATTTATGTTGATTTAAATAGAATAATAGCAAACTTTTTTTTTTTAAATGTATTTATTTATCAATTTATTTATTGATTAAGTACTATATTGTTATTTTTATTTTATTCTTATTTGTACTTTAATTCTCGTTTTTATCTATTAATGTATTTATTAATATATTTATTAAATCCTTTATTTTTATTTATTTAATTTTTGACTTTGACTTTAATTTTTGACTTTTAACTTGATTTATGGTTAAAACTTATGTCATTTTAGTTTTTGGTTTTGATTTTATATTATTTTTAGTTTTCACTTATGTTTTTAAGGATGGGTTAGTTTTATTTTTGGTTTTTATATTTGCGTTTATTTTTATTATTAACCGTTTTTAACTTTTGCAATTTTAAGGTTGGGCTAATTTTAATTTTTGGTTTATTTTATATATTTTTATATTTTTAAACTTATTTTTAACCGTTTTTAATTTTTAATTTTTCTTGGGTTTTGACCGTTGCTTCTCTATTCCTGGTATAAATATGGATGTCAGATCAGCCGATCTTCATTATCCTGATGATGAACTACAGTTGGTAGTTCTAAACGCGTCGGTTCCTAAATTTCTTATGTGATTTACCGGAAGATTTATGATTAAAAATTTCTGACCATATTATGAATCTTAGTCTATTATCTTATCATGTCATTAATTTATAATCATATTCATGAATATTAATTTTCAGTAATCATTATCTTATATCTTATCATGTGATTAATTTACAACCATATTCATGAGTAATGGTTTCAAATGACCACTGATTAGAATGTAAATGGCATCCACCTATGGTATTTTCCCATGGTATCTACATATGGTATTCACTCATGGTATTGTAACCCAAGAGGACTATAAACAATGAGCCTCACTTTGTAAAAGGACAACTCTTCCACATAATGTAGTTGTGACATTTTCTATTATTCAATAAAGACTTGCGTTCTCTTAAAGGTGTGTTTTTTATTATGCCTCTTAACGTTCAAATCTCTTTGATCCTGGCCCTCCAAAATCCAGATTAGTGATACTAGAGCGGGTTATGAATCCACAACGATTAGTAGAGAAGGTTATGACTCCGTAACGATTAGTTTTTTTAAATATCTTCGATGGAATTTATTAGATCTGCTCATAATCCTTCTTTTGTTTATGGAATGAAGACTTTAGGACCTTCACCTACAATTAATTCAAATTATTTCCAATTTCTTATATTCGTGCGAATTTCTCTAGCTTGTCCTCGGGTTTCATTTGAATGGGGAAAATTTTCTCCAACAAAATATTTATTAGTATGTTATATTAACATTGAATTGAATTTGATCTATTTGGGGTCTTTGGAGGTTTTATAAAAAATGGTTGGTTCTGCGAGTCTGGATTTTATGGATATTAAAGACAATAAACCTGTTGTCGAATTTCCTTTGGAGTAGATGTGAAGGACTTTAATGGGATGCCTCAGAGTGTGCCAAAGAGGGTTAGACAACGCCTCTTTGAAAACGCTTGAAAAATAAGCCTAGGACACCATCTAGTCTTTAATACATTGAAGCTAAGCTCAAAGAAGCTAACTTCAAGTGCCAAAAATTTCATGAGTAGTTGGAATGCAAAGCTTGGCCAAAGCCTTGAAGTCTAACACGGTCTGCAAACCCTGAAGACTTGGCACAACGCTTCGAAGCCAAGATTTATGCTTCCAAGCAAAAGGGGTTGGATCTCTTCACACAGATAAGAAGGTTTGGGATCTCTTCCTTCTCTAACACCCAAGCCTTCATATTTCACATCCACTCTAGTCTAATCACTCCATTCATCTCAAAATCCGATCCTAAGAGGCTCTGATGCAGGAGCATCAAGGCCAATTTTCATTATTTAATTATGTAATAAAGGGGGGTGTGACATTTTAATTTTTTTATTAATTAATTTGTTATTTTTAAATAAATTAGGAGAGAAATTATAAAGGTGCGGATTTTGTATATATTCTTTTAATAATTAAAAGGATATGAGAGAAAATAGAATTAGGTAGCAAATCTAGGGAGTAGGAATTCTATGTACGGGACTTTGTTGAGTCCACAACTAAAATGAATTTAAATTAGATTTAGTTGAGGATTAGGTGGAGAGATTTTTGGAATGAATTAAATTCATTATTTATGTATAAATATGAGTGTTTTTGTGAGGAAGAGACATAGTTGAAGAGCTAAGTACGTGAGGAGTACAGGAAGAGTGAGGAGTGGTTTGAAGGGCCAAGAGCCAAGAGGCTGACCAATGTAATATTTGGCCAGAGAATTTTGATATTGTTATTTATAGTTGATTTGCATGGCTCTTTTCGCCTTCATATGAATTTAAACTGAATGTTTTTATGGTTTTATTTTATAGAAGAATTGAACATTTTCATATTTGATTGAAGCAGTGAGTTTCTTATATGCCAGGAACTGCTTTCTAGCAGACCGTGGCATCATTTGTTATCGGAGCCTAAAGATATCTGTTTTTAATGTGCAAAATTATATGGGCATAGACTGCGTGTGCACTGTGAGACACTAATTTGAATGTAGGAGGCAAATGTCAAATGGAGGTAACTGTCCATAAACGTGGATGCATTGGAAAAAGCGCCATGAATTTGTGACATCTCATGTGAAATTAATCAGCGCAGAAGCAAGGTTTATGACAATCGTACCATAAACTTGATCGCTGGATGGAGAGATATGTACACTCATAGAATGTGGACTGAAGCACAATCTCAAATTTTCTAAAACGTTACTGTTAGCACGGAGGCTAACTAACGCTGAGATTTACATCGATGAATCAATGCAAGTCATTCCAAAGGACGCAACCAAGCTTTCTTGCTCATTGAGAGCACTGTCGATGGCATGAAACGAATCGAACCATCGAAGGGATGTGAGCCATCGCTGGGATTGAACGCAGGTAATTTGTTTAAGAATTACAATGCGAGTCTGCTTTTACTGACACCGTGAGACCTGAGATGACAATTACCTTGGGCTTCTTCCGTTTCACTTGGCTAGAGCACGAGATGATGCAGTTGTAGCACCATAATCGCTCGAAGGTCAGTTCTGCAATTATGGAACGCTGTAATGGTTTGAAGTAGAATTCGGGTTTTGTTGTATGAACAGAGTGAGAGAAGAGCATAAGCAAAGGCCCAAAGAGTTTAAAGCCTGTTTGGACGAATGCGAAAATTGATAAATTCTTTTAATGAGATCCCCATCTTTTAGGAATCATTTTATGAAAATTTATTCTTATTTTAATAATATTGATTATGTAAGTTATTAATATGATGTTAAATGATAAATACTATATAAATTAAATACCATTAACTACCATATTTTTATTAACTACCATATTTTTTTATTGATAGGATGTTCTCATCAATTACTCTCATAACTATTATTTGCACCGCTTACTATTTTTTCAATGATGAGAAAAATGATTATAACTTATTTTTCTAAGTATTAGATTCATAAACTTAAGTTAGATTATCATTATTATTTTAAAAATATCATGTTACTTAGAATCATTCATTTATTATTTATGTCAATAAAAAATGTCATGTTACTTAGAATCATTCATTATTATTTAGGTCAATGAGTTACTTTCATAAATGTGTTTTTTTCAAGTACATTTACTACTTTCTCAAGAATGAGAAAGGGATGATAGCTTATTTCTCAAGTACTAGATTCATAGATTTGAGTTGATTTATCTCCAATATTAAAAATATATATATATATGTTAATTGGAATGATTCATTTATAATTTATGAGTAGTAAATTTGGAATGCAAACTTGTCTTTTTATTACATTAAAAGAAAGACGACTTGCTATTTTCTCAATGATGAGAAAAGAAATTATAACTTATTTTTCAAGTAGTAGATTCATCAAGGTAGTAGATTTATCAACCTAAGTTGATTTATCTCTATTATTTGAAAAAAAATCATAGGATTCATTTATAATTTATGAGTAGTAGATTTGGAATGTGAACCTGTTTTTTCTTTACATTAAAGAATCACATTTTTGATTTAGCTTGAGTGGTGTTAATGGTTAAAAGCATCAACATGTGTTTCCTCCTAAAAAAAGTCACCTAGTCTTGATGATGAACCACACTGGTTGGCTCGAAACGCGTCGACTTTGTTGATGATAATGTGATTATTACCGAAAGATTTCTTCATATTTATTGATGGATCAGAGAAGCCAAGAATCTATTAATATATATACCTTTTTAAACTTCTTAACCGTCAAATCACTGCCCAGAAATTTCTTATTCATTTTTCTACATCCCCAAACAGATCAGATAAATATTCCAAAGCACCCATGCCCCATGGATTTTGACAGCAAAATTATTTTCTAAATAGCTAAAGCAGAGGAATCTGACTGATCCAAAACCTTATATAGCGAAATGGCAATAGCTCATAGGCCCGTGACGGTGTGAACGTGGGCAGCATACCCTAATAAAAAAGCAAACTGATGGGTGGGTGGCTGGTCTAAGGTGTGGTTCGCCGATCTTGTTAGGCGCAGGTCACAAATTTAGTACTGTTTATCCTTAGAAGTTCATTGGAATTACTTTGAGTTTGGTTATCCCCGTGATTAAGTTTTATTTAATACTTTGTTATTATATACTAGAAATTGCACCTAATGTTGCAAAGGAAACGCCGTAAGGAAGAAGCTCGAGGAAGGATTCAAACTGTGGTTGGAGATTTAGCTACGCAGGCAGAAAGGCTACAAGCCCTTTCAAAGTTGATTGCAGATTTTCATAGAGAGGACATATTTTTACTACATGTATGCTCGAATTTACATTCTAAGTTCTTCTCTGAAGTCTCATTTCTGCCATTCCAACAACTAGAAGATTTCATTGTTTTGTATGGCGAGGTTAGTGATACAAATGCACAAATTTGTAGCTCTAAAGAGTGTTGTCTTATCATAGAAATGATCTGCAATGTGGGTGTAGGAATCTACTAAATACAATTTTCAAGTATCTTGAGGTACCCACACAATATGTCAAATTAATTAAAGGCTGCTGGTACATGATTTATTTTTATCTATTTTGTCAAGGTACAGTGCTGCAGATTGCAATAATCTTTGTGTCAGGAGCCATACCTACAAGGCCTACAAGGCTTATTAAATGTAACACCATGTGTTACAGAATACCTGTTCCTAATTATGGCAAGTATCAATCACCTCTTATGCTACAAGCCCTTTCAAAGTTGATGATCAGTTTTCAATAATGCAGAACTATGCCGAGTCTACCTTCAGTTTTTATGATAATTTGTCACAAGATCCATGACATACTAATAGCATAAATAATAGTAAATTTTAAAAATTTGGGAATAGATTGTATTTGTTTGAACACCATAACATATCTTAGTTGATGTAGAAATTGCCAAGATCTCAAGCAAACAACTTGGAGTGCCACTGATGTTAGAAACCAGTTTCCCTTCTCCCTGCAAATACAACTTCATATCTTATAAGTATACATAGCATTAGCATGCAAATGCAGCTAGTGAGTCTCCAGGGATAATTTTGATGTATGCATTCTAGTAAATACCTCGAGTCAGGGCCCAGGGGATAGAGTATGCCAGTCATAAAGTGTCATATGCAGCCATTTGTATGAAGTAGTCATTTTCTGTTCATGTTATAAAGCCTTATCATTATTTTGACTGGTAAAAATTCTTTAGTTTGCAATCATACTTTTTCAGTTTGCACATCAATCATGGTTAGTTGTGGAGGTTACATTTCCTCTATTCATACGGTTGTATCTTTTCTTTTTTCATATGGTGGTTTTATTGCACAAGCTTTGACTCCCCCTCTGGTTATGTTGATATTTTGGTATTAGGAAAAGTAGTTAGTAGTATTTCTAATTTTTCCTCTGTTCATATCTTTCTGCTATATGTCTATATTGTTTTATGGATTGTTCTGTTTGCATTTGCTTATTGATTTATTTTGGGTGTTCTGTGTGTTCTTTTGCAGACAAAAACTTAGTTGGTTTCCTTCCCATTGCCTTTCTTATTTATGATTGACTATTGAATATCTTGTGTTTTAGAATTTGTATTGTTGTAACTGGACTCTGATTAAACATTGGCGTTGCTGCAATTTTACAATAAATCTGATATGGCCTTTTACCCATGGTCTATGAAAACAGGAAATTTCTCTAGTGCGCACAGTATATTCATTTGTGGGGGAGACCAAAGCTATTCAAGCTTATTCAAGAGCTCTTGGAACTACATTTGAGTCAGGGAAGAAAGGTGGCCTTGCCAAAGGACTAGGTGTGGGTTTTACCTACGGACTAATATTTGGTGCATGGGCATTGCTTCTTTGGTATGCTGGTCTCCTTGTCAGACATGGAATAACCAATGGTGGTGAAGCATTCACTACAATTCTGAATGTGGTTATCAGTGGCATGTAAGATTTACAAGGACTAGGATCTAGTCCTCAAATCCTTGAAATTTGAACAGTTGGAGTGTTCCTACTTGCTTTTATATTCTATTTTTTTTCCTTTTATGCATGCCCAACTCTCTTGGTGAATTAGCCCCAAACTTGAGTGCATTCAGTAAGGGGAAAACAACTGCATATAACGTTCTAAGCATGATCAAACGGAAGCCAGATATTAATCACAACCCTCTAGAAGGTGAGACTTTATCACATGTAGAGGGGCACATTGAACTACAGAAGGTTTGCTTCAGTTATCCATCGCGAAAAGAAATTGTCTTCCAAGATTTTTGCCTTTCTATTCCTGGTGGCAAGACAGTAGCACTTGTTGGTCATAGTGGATCTGGCAAAAGCACAATCATTTCCTTAATTGAACGCTTCTATGATCCTAGTGCAGGTAATTTCCAACCATTTGCTGCACACTTACCTCTTATTAAGTTTAGAGTGAGAGAGGATAACTTCGAAATTTATTTATTTCAGTACATGACATGCATCTTTTGCTCCATATGATTATAATTACTTATGTTTTGTCTTAGAATTAAAAATGGTTCATAAGCATTTGGGTGAGGGGAAACAATAGCCTTTTGATATGCAACAAAATATTCAGAACTATAGTAGTGTGAGCACATTAATGGAGACACAGTGTCATTATATGAGAAGAGGGAAAAACTTACAGTCTCAATATAAGAAAATAAAATGAATAGAAGAATCAGAGGCTAACGTCTTGGGCAGTGAGGTCAAATCAAAGCTCATATATGAGGCTATCCCAATGATGGGTTAATGGTGGATACAACAAATATTAAGAAGTAAGAAGTCAACTCATCCATTATCTTATTGGATAGTCTTTAATATTTACAAATACTATAAACATCCACGAGATATAGACATTTTTCTTCAAATCTGCATGGCCTGGGAGTTGCTCAACTTGTCTAAATAATTTCTAAATGATTTTACATTGAAAAATGCTAATTCGATGCTTGTAATATCCCTTGAAAGGTGCTCTTCATGTAATTGAGTTTTTTGCTGCCCGGAAAAGGACAGAGGACACCTCAATTTTGACTTCCAACCAGTTCATGGTCTTGTTGTTCATCCAACATAGCCCTCCACTCTGGCTCACGAACTCCACCATAGCCCTCCAAAGCCTGTTCATCCAACAGAATAAGGGAAGTCAACAAATAATATTGTTATGAGTGAGCTCTCAGCATAGAAATCCATTATCCTCAATGGGGGTGGGCTTCCTTGCTTGCTGTTATGAGGATGGATGTAAATATGGAGGAGAATCACATGACCCAATTATCTTGGAAATCAGCCCCATAGGAGACTAAGGAGAAAACCATATTGATCGTGTGGGTCATACACTGTTATCCCATCCTTGCTGAAGTACATAGAGCCCAGGATCCATTACTTGAAATATCTTCCGAAACCCCTGTTAAGGTTCTTGATCTTCAGGAAACTTCAGATGCAGGCTGTCTCACAATCCTATCCTGTAACGGATGCACAAACAGATACTGTTACACCAATCATCAATGTCAATCAAGAATGTAGTCTGACTGGGTCATCCTTTATTGGATCCTCAAAGATAGAATTCTTCCCTCAACATCACCCTCCTTCAATCATTCTATTAATTCTCAAATACAAGTACTGACTTAGGTTTCATATGATACATTCCTTAAACTAGCAATATGCTTAAGGCTATATGCTATAAATTCATGTCAGGGTTAACACGCATTCATGTCACGGTTCTACCCTACTGAAAAGCTGGTAGTAGGAAATTATGAAAGTAGCTGAGAATACATAAAAACCCCAATATCTCCATTTTCTCAAACTGTTAGAACATGAATTATATGATAAATGCAAAGATCAAAGCACTTATGCTAGGAGCTCTTTAAGCTACTGTCATTACTATAAAAGAAATGAAAGAACATAATGATTGCCAGCAAAATTGCTCCAATCTTCTCTAAGCTGTAAAGTGAACTTCAAAATGGTAATTTCCTCCACAAGACAGGATCAGAATCCAGATTACAAAAACTAAGCAACAATAACAACAATACAAGGTGCATTAAGTGTGAAGAATTTAAAAATGTGAACTACTTTTGCCAACTAGTACATTGAGTGGATGACTTACAATTTTGAGTCATCATGATCTTGATTGAGGCCTTAAGTGTGAGTGTAACCCATGGCTATAGTGAAACCACGTAAAAGGATTTCTTATGCAATTAAGTATGACAATATAAACCAGTATTCATAAAACCATACAAATCTAAAGTATCCAAGGAATAGAATGATATGTCTTATTTTCATGCTCTGTCCCATCAGTTGCTACATATTTCCCTTTTGACTTTGTAGCATTAGGATTATTATAGTTCATTAACACTCAACTTTAACATATTAAAAAAGTACTGCTTGCTGATACTTAGCTTGGCTGCATGATGTTGGACCTATGAGGGCAATCCCATCTGGCTTCAAAACAGAACATATCTGATTTCATCTTTATGTAACTACAGTTATTGCAACTTAGGCACACTGGGGTTAAATTATAAGAAGCCTGGATGGAAAAGGTGAACCGTGATACACATAGCTTGAACCCTATGGGGTTAAATTGTCGAGAGCCTGGATGGAAAAAGTGATACACATAGCTTGAACCCTCCTGCCTAGTTGTTAAAAACATCAGAATATCAACTCTCTAATACATTAATTTGCTGTTGAATTTGGGCCTACGAAACAATGCCATTTGTCTCATCTTTAAAAGGATACCATATTTTACTAGATTGGAATATGTACTTTGAATTGAAATTGACTACGTATGTCCCTTACTTGACATGACCCTTACTTAACATGGCTGTATAATGTTGGGACTATGGGGCAAACCCATCTGGCTTCAAAACATAACATATCTAATTTTATATTTTTATAAATTTAGTAATTTACCTATTGCAACTGAATGACACCAATAGGCAATACAACAATTCCACTTGGCTTCAAAACATAACATATCTAATTTTATGTTTGTATATATTTAGTAATTTACCTATTGCAAATGAATGACACCAATAGGCAATACACGCATAGCTTGAGCCCTCCAGTCTAATTGTTAACAACATCAAAATATTACAGCTCTCTAATACATTAATTATCTGTATAACTTTGGGCCTACAAAGACAATTCAATCTCTGTTGTTTAAAAAAGGATGTCATTGTACTAGGTTTGGACATCTGTTTTAAACTTTCATATATATTAGAAAATCCTTCAAATAAATAATGCATTGGATCCCTAATGCCATTTAGAAAGGAGATGCTGTCCGTGAGCTTCATGATATGTCCTCAGGAAGTTTACATCCAAATTTTGTCAAATGAGTCTATTGCTAGCAATATCTTTCTCAAAATTTGGCACCGAAAATTAACTCTATAATATTCCATAAAACTTATATAAGGTGTGCATCTAAAACTCAATCCAAACTCAACTCCCAGAGAAATTACTATATATAGTATGAAATTTCTGTGGCCTGCATTGTATATAAGTTCCTAGTCCAAAATTCAAAATCCACAAATTCCAACGCACACCTACTCAAAAATAATTGGATGAAAATAGTCCAGAGTAAATATGCATCTCTGTTGCCAATAAAAGTAAATCCCTCCAGAGAGTGAGATTGCATAATTATTCTACAGGTGGAGTTGTCAAAATTACATTCATCAACATATAGTAATTATGGGAAAATTGGGAGGTAAATCAGACCAACAGGCACAAAAGATGACAGAAAAAAAGACTTGCGGTCCACTGGTGACCAAAGACAGGTCAGAGACTGAACTGTAAAAAACTTCACTCACGCAGTAATGAAAGCCCCTGTAAAGCAAGACAAAAATAGCAAGTGCAATCAAAACACAAAAAGTTCAAATCAGTTGAACAGAATCTCACCATTATATGGACCAGACGAGGAGCCTAAATCATCAATCAATATGAAATCGCCAATAATGTGCCTGCTAATCTATTCCGGGGAATGGGCTGGACTAAAGAGTTTCTGCTGGATAGAGATTGGTAGTAGAGTGGACACCAGAGTAGCTCTACTAGTATCTAAGGAGAATTAGAATGTTGAGAGGCCGGGTGATATAATCCAGACTAAACAAATTAGCAAACAAAACCAGCTAGGAACCAAACAAAAAAGCAACACCCACAATTTACACAATTGAAATCTGACTATAGGATTCAAACCAATATTTTAATGTAACACAAAAGAAACACACACAATTGACACAATTACAATCTGACTATAGGGGTCAAACCAATATTCAGAACCATAAAGATTTAATGTGACTCAACTACAATCACACTATAGGGTTCAGACCGATACTCAAATCCAGAAAGCTCGAGTGTGGCACAACTACAATCAGAATCCAGACTATAGGGGTCAACCCGACATGTAAATACAGAAAGCTATAATGTGACACAATCTACCACACAAGAGAGGTGAAACCAATATTCAACTATAAGAAGCTCTAATGCACAGAGCGAAAAATAAAATTCGGTTACGCTAACAGAATTTTATCGATACAAAAATCATATATAGAAAAGCACACAATAAGGCCTAGTGAAAGTTCCTGGCAATTGTGGCAGAATACCTACACCCCTAGGATATATCACGTAAGCCGAAGGAAGTCTGCTACTTGTGGTGCTTCCAAGGAAAAAATCAACAATAAAAAATAGAAAGATACCTAGGATAATCAAGCATTCAGGCACCAAATATCAATCTGTAATTATTATGATAATGGGTAAACATCCCATGAAATTTTAGTGATAAATCAACTATAAACAATTTGGTCTGTATATGTATGTAAATAACCCAATATCGGTGCCCAGAAAGCTGTGGAGAATTTACCCCATTGAAAACCCTAGAAATCAAATCCAAGAAATTTCAGAAAAATATTTTTTTATTGCAATGCTGTTGCAATGCCTCACTGCAAACCACATAATAAATCCCTATAAAGTAACAGAAAATAAACAATAAAAAAGGGTTTTGCCTTTTACAGTACTTACGATCTGCGGGAGATTCGTCCTCGGCTCCTCTGCTTCCTCCGCTGATGAAACCGCCTAAAACGCCGAGATGAAACCGCCGAAAAATAAGCTTACAGGAAGAAATAATAATAATAGCGATCAAGGACAGTTTGTGGGGATAATAACAGTATAGGAGGTAGTTGGGTTTGTGGAGAACAAATTTTTGAGACAGGAAATGCTTGCTTTCAAGATCTGCAAAGGACCAGGAGAGACCAAGACAGGAATAGGCACTTTGCCTGCGATAACGAATCTGGCTGACTAGCGGTCGAGTTTTATGTCCAGGTTTGCACGCAAAAGAGTAGAACACCGGAAACCATACAGAGGTAACATATAGCCGGGGATCTTTGGCTGCTCAACTCAGAATCTGACGAATACACACATACTCTGCTACTTACAGACCAGTTGATTGTATTGATAACAGCCACTCCACAGCCACAGCTACAACTACTAAAATGACAACATTCAAATAACTTCAATATATTGGACTATCAAGATTAAACCAACCTTCCCTGCATCAAAATTACAGGATACTGCATTTCTCGCCAGAAGCTCCGGGAAAACGCAACCCAGAGCGCCCAGCATTGCCCACCGGCAATGGATCACTTCATTTCTCTGTTCTTCGCAAATGTCTCCCGATCCGCCGACTCGCCATGAACTCCGGCGCCGACTCCCAGCAACTGGTTGGTCTGACGCTTCAGCGATGCCTCTTCGAAATCCGAGAATGTCCAGGTCGCCCAATGCTCTACCTTCATAACTGCATTGTAAACTAACTTTTGCATCAAGGGCTGAAAATGTTTGAATCGTCTAACATATAATCTAAGGGTTTCACATTCTGACACGATGCACATCATCAAAGTTGTTTTCAAATAATAACGCCTTACGACGTAATTATTATTTAGGTCTGTGATGGCTGGTTAAAAATATATTTTAGTTTGGTTTCGCTGCGTATTAATTAAATGTATATTAGAAAAATCTCTGGTAGGTGTTGGACTTCAACTTGAAATGGTTTTTTTTTTCCGAATGTGACAGATCGTAACTTTGTGATTTCTATAGAATTTAATGTTGAATTTGTATTTTAACAATTGAAGTGGTTATGAAGAGCTTGCAATTTTTTTAGACATTATTTATGCACTTATGAAACTTTTTATATCTTCATACTATATTTCAACTTTAACTTTGTCATTTATGAAGAATTTAAAGTTGAATTTGTATTTTAATAATTGAATTTAATGTTGAATTTGTATTTAATAATTGAGGTGGTTTTGAAGAGCTAGCAATTTTATTAGATATTATTTATATGTATTTATGAAGCTTTTTATATCTTTGAATTATAGGACATTTTATTTATTTAAATAGGACATTTTATTTCTTTAAATGTTAATTGAAGAATTATATCTTATTTTTATTTTAAAAAATTTAAACATTTAAACTTAAATTTATTAATTTTTATTTAAATTTATTAATAAAAATTTCATAATTATTTTTTTTGAGTTAAGTTGAATATAGGGAGGGGCAATTTATATGTTGGATGTAAGATTATTATTTTTTTCATTATTGGTTTTCACTTTCAACTTTTCCTAATGAAATTTTGAATACAAAATTTAATTAAAACTAAACTTCACACAAACCAACTAGTTTACATCTCAAGAAAAAAATCACAAAATAAATCTTATTTCAAAATTTCAATATATGTTAAAAAAAAAAAAAAAAAAAAAAAACAACAACAATAATAAGAAAAACAAAATAAATTATGTCAAGTGAGTTTATCTTTAGTGGTTAGGAGAAATGATTGAGCTTTGATGTAATGGTTTCAAGACTTGTTGTTGAGAATAAATAGTCCTTTAAAGATATACATCACTTTATTTTTTTAGATGTTGTCATGTACATAAATGGTTTTTCTTTTTTTATGTTAGGTGACAATCTCCCCCATAATGGGCTCTAGAGCATTTGGGAATCAGTCACCTACTTTTGTTGGCCAAAGACAACTCCAAGGTAATGACAAAACCTTCTCTAATTTTCATTTCAAGCAAAGACCTTTGTCTTCAATCACAGCCAAGCCTAGTAACAAGTGGGTTTCCCCATCGATATGGTTACGAGAGAGGTTCATCAAACTAAACTTTGATGTAGTCTCTAAAGGTAATTTCAAATTGGTAAGGGGTGGGATAGGTCTTTAGAAGTGATTTTGATAGCATTATATTCGCCTTTACTTCCCAACTAGGCAAAGACACAAACAAAGTAGTGGAGGATTTTGGTGTAATAAAGGGCTTACATTTTGCACGTTAACTGGCTTCAACGATATTATAGTGGAGGGAGACTCTTCCATCGACTTTCAAGCTTTAAGGAGAAAATAATGTGGGGAGACACCTAATTTGGTTTTCATGAATCTTGACCCTTGATTTCTTCCCTCAAGTGGTGGTATGGCTTGGCATCAAACTTATGTTGAAAATGGCACCAAGAAAGATTCTAATTTAATTTTCCCTTGAATTAAATTAGAAGAAAATTGTAATTTCACATCACATGACAACGTGTACGAGTTAACTATGTTATTTTGACTTAGTTGGTTCAGTTAATTCGAGTTGAGGGTATAACTTGAGTAATGTATAGTGGCTCCTACTTTATAGGAGCCCTGGTTAAGTTCATTTTGAGTTGTAATTAATTAATTTAGTTTCACTAAGTTAAAGTTAGTTAAACTAGTTCCTATTGTTGGATGAACTAGTAGGAGGTCTAGCAATAGAGAGCAACTTCAATGTTCAACTAGTTAACTGATAATTCAACCATAAATAACTCATGCATGTGTGATCTACAAGTTACCCAGTTGAGATTGAAGTTCAAGGGTAGTGTACTATCAATTGTATAATTATCCAAATTGTACAAGTGGTGCACGCAGTCAGAGGAAGGCTTGTGAATGATTGCGTAGTTATGGATGAATAATTTCCCTAAATAATAGGGTTTAATTCCCAAGGAAACAACACAAGGAAATAGGGACTTGGGCAAGCCAAAATTTGGTTAATTATTAGCCTAGGCTTGTCTAGATAACAGTGAGATAGATAGAGATAGTGCAGAGGTTGCTCGGGCTTGACCAAAGCATTAATCTTCTCATATTTTCTGACTAATGCAATATACAGATAGCAGGGTGTTTAGTTGTGGCTTTCCCCAGGAAATCATTGTGTAATGCGTTGATTGAATTCTTTCTCTTGTATGCTTCGTGATTTCGCGATCATTAATTGTTTCCACAATTGGTAGAGTAGATTCAAGTCCATTGTTTTAGTAAATTACAATTAGCAGTTTGAGTCTACAAGGAAATTTTACATGGTATCGAAGCTGAAATCACAATAGAAGAGAAAAATACGAATTTCTCTTTGCAGAAGGAATGAGTTTTACAGATCTATTCTCCAGAGCTAGCAGCAGGATCATGATGGTGTTCTATAGTCTGAGGCTTGAGTATGCCCTTGAGTGTAGCTCGAATTACATTTCTTGCAAGGATAGAATGGAAGCAATCATGGAAGATAATTGACTGAAGGAATACATTGATAACAATGTTCTGAATCCAGCAGCTGCAAATGCACATAACCTGATGGAATGGAAGAAGACTGTAGCCAAGGTAAGAAGGATATTATTGGAAGGAGTTCGAGATAATATTGTCTCGAATCTCCATAGGAAGGAGACTCCATATGAAATGTGGAAGGCCTTGACATACTTGTTTCAGAACAATAGTGACCACAGGAAGCAGGCACTGAAGGACAAGCTTCAAAAAATCAAGATGGAAAATGGCGACATAATACCACAATACTTGAGCAAGTTCAATGTCGGGATGATATTGAGAGTATTGGTGTTATAATTTATGAAGATGATTTGGTTGGTCTAGCACTTCTAGACCTTCCCAAGAGTTAGCACAACTACCAATATTTGGTAAATTGGAGGGAGAACCTATTAGAGTGGGAGAATTTATGGTCTAACTTGGTGCAAGAAGAGATAAGGCAGAAGACTAGAGATGAGACCTCATCCAAAGAAGTGGAATAGGACTTTGCATTAGTTAGCAAAGGAAAGAAGGCCAAGGGAAAAAAGACCCAAGGTGAGGAGGGCAAGAAGAAAGACTTGTTGAACATCAAGTGTATTTTCACTATCATGAATTTAAGCACTATGCCATGAAATGTCCACAGAAGAAGGCAAGCAAGAAGGAGCATGTAGTAGCAGCACTAGCTGAAGTTTTAGCTTCACAATTCGAACTTGATATCTCATTGCATGCATGGAAAACAATGTAATGGGAAACATGTGTTATCTCAACAGTGGTGCCTCATTCCATATGACGAGGAATAGAGATCTCTCCAGTGACTTGGAGGAGAAAGACCTCAAGCAGAACATTGGGTTTGGAGATTACTTAAGGTATGGTATGATCGTTATCGGTATAGTTACTTTTTAGAGGGAGTATAAATCCCCTTTTAGACTCAATGATGTAATGTTTGTTCCAGGGCTAAAGAAGAATCGTGTTTTCGTTGCAGTATTAGAATATCGTGGCTACGATGTGATATTTAGAAAAGGGAATGTTTTCATTAGACACATCGCCATGGGATAGGTGAAACAAATCGATGTGCGAGTCAATAACATGTATGCACTTGAGGTATAAGATGCATGCAAAGCCTTGAGGAGCAAGGAAAAGGTTAGAGACTTGGTATTTGAGAGGGAGCATGAATTACCTCTCAACATGCAGCCTCAACAAGTTGTGGAGAAACCATAATTGGAGAAGTAGAGAGGAGCTCGAGTGGAGACATCCACTCAAGCTGAGACCTCGAGTAGGGGGGAATTTCAAGCTAAGTGGGCAGAGGGAGCACATGCAACCATACCTCCAGGTGAGAGGTGGGGTGATGTGAAGCAATATTCCCAAGAGTGCAGAAATTTGGGTAGGATCCATTGAGGTGTTTTTGTCTCATGGATCATTATCTTTCTACGGGGGCCCACAATATTTAGTAGTAGGAGGATCAATGTCAATCAAATACTGAAGAGTGCAAAGCAATGTTGACAACAGAGCCAACATCAACACAATTTTCCCAGTAGATAGATGCAGATTGATTTAGAGAATATTTTTATTTTATTTTTATTCTCAGTTACGTATGTTGTAGTAGCAACAACAATAGTGAGAGTTGTTGCATGGAATACCTTCCAAAGGTATTGGATTGGGGTAGAATTGAGTCCCTTTCTTGGTGAGAGGGACCGTTGAAAATGGAACCAAGAAATATTCTAATTTATTTTCCCTTGAATTAAATTAGAAGAAAATTGTAATTCCACATCACATGACAACTTGTACGAGTTAACTAAGTTAGTTTGACTTAGTTGGTTCAGTTAATTCGAGTCGAGGGTCTAACTTGAGTCATGTACAGTGGATCCTACTTTATAGGAGCCCTGGTTGAGTTTATTTTGAGTTCTGATTAATTAATTCAGTTTAACTGAGTTAAAGTCAATTAAACTAGTTCCAATTGTTGTCGGAACCAGTAGGAGGTCTATCAAGTGGAGAGCAACATCATTGTTCAACTAGTTAACTATCAATTCAGCCATAAATAACTCATGCATGTGTGATCTACGAGTTACCCAATTGAGATTGGAGTTCAAGGGTAATGTACTATCAATTGTATAATTATCCAAATTATTCAGGTGGTGCATGCAGTCAAAGGAATACCTATGATGGATTGCGCAGTTATGGATGAGGAATTTCCCTAAATAATAGGGGATAATTCCCAAGGAAATAGGGACTTGGGAAAGCCAAAATTTGGTTAAGTATTGGCCTAAGCTTGTCTAGGTAGCAGAGAGACAGATAGAGATAGTGCAGAGGTTGCTTGGGCTTGAGCAAAGCACTGTAATATTCTCATATTTTTTGACTAATACCACATACAGATAACAACGTTTGTAATTGTAGCTTTCCCCAGGAAATCATTGTGTAATATGTTGATTGAATTCTTTCTTTGGTATGCTTCATGATTTTGCGATTGTTAATTGTTTCCGCAGTTGGTAGAGTAGATTGAAGCCTATTGTTTTAGTAAATTACAATTAGTAGTATGAATCTACAAGGAATTTCTACAACTTAGGTGTGCCTGGATCAACTTTCTAAAATTTCCTTGGTGTTGTAATGCTAGTACCTATCTCAGTTTGAACACCCTCTCTAGTGACCACACTAATGGTATGCCTCCACCATTCAAATTGGGTTACTCCAGGTTTGGTCTATGCCTTAGTTAGGTACATAAACACACAACAAATGCCCAACCAAAAAAAACTTTGCACGACATAATATAACAATGATGAGATCAATAATAACACATAGTATTTTATGGCTCAAAACACATTCCTTATTAGTGCATCAATAATAAAACCTTAAGGCTTTCGCACCACAGATCCTGGCCCTTTACAAACCCAATGCAATGCTATTATGCATAGTCAATCATTCAACCAAAACAAATCTTGTTGAGCCAACTAATTTAAGTCCTTATCTACCCAAAATACAATCAGTTGTGCTTCCTCTAAAAGAAATACAACCAATAAGATACTCACTTGTGCTGATTCCTTTAGCCCACAGACCCAGTTCTACTTGTTAACCTTGTTGTAGCTCATTTACTTTACTACTACAATCTTCTTTATCTACATGGTCTACTCCTTTTGACCACGATCACCTACAACTACTTATTAAACCTCTGCTAGGCCTGTTACAACCCTTGGCATACCTTTACCAGCCCTCCACTAAGTCTTGCCAACACTTGCTCAACCCTCTTGTAAAAATAATCCATGAAGGCTCTTAAATATTGGGAAACTTGCATAAAACAAAGTTCACTCAAAATTTGAGAGGAAGATCCAAAACCTTATAAAGGGAAATGGCAATAGCTCATAGGACCGTGACGGTGTGAACATAAGAAGCATGCCCTAATAAAAAAACAAAATGATGGATGGGTGTCTCGTCTGTGGTGCTGTTTGTTAGAATTAATGGAGATTAGGTATATTGTTATGTAGTTTTGATTTGGTTTTATATTAGACATTCAGTTCCTATCATTCAGGGATCTGTGTTACTATCCCTAACAAATGTATCTATTTATTGTTGGAGTTTTATGAGAAGCCTAAGCGGGTGCATTTGCTTGTAGGAGCTCCTCGTGATCTGCACTTGGGAGCTCCTCCTGTGTTGTTTTCCAATTCATGTCTTCCATGTGCAACTGTTGACATGGTATTAGAGCTTCAGGTTGAAGCTAAGAGGACTTGTGCTGCGTGTAAACAGTGAGGAGGAACGCTGTGTGCACTTCCTACCTGTGTGTGGACGATCTTCCTGCTGCCGGGACTGTGAGCCGAACGACATTTGCTGGAACGCTGTCAAGAGGCTCCATTGCGCTGCCTACCCAACAATCTTGCTATTCCCGTGCTGTGTGCTGCGTGCCGCGTGAGATCGTTTGGAGCTGCGGGCGTCGATCGCTGTGGATCTAGAGGCAGTGGTAACCAGGGGATCGACATCGCGAGCGCTTGCGTCATCGACTAGGCTGTGCGTACTAGGGTACCTGCCATCGTTTTTTTTTTTAATTTAATTGCATAAGCATCCTCTATCAGAGTGAGTCCATTTTGAGCAGAGAACCCAGAACCTGGGTGCTTTGTTGGTGGCTGGCATTATTAGTATATCAGTCGCCTTGTGTGGGACACAACAAAAGATGCATTCTGTAGTGAGATATTCTTGCAGCGACTGTCACTCGTGACAAAACAGAGATCTGTTTTTTTGTTTAGGGGGATGAGACTGAGAATTTCATGAGCAGCGTCACCCATAAGAAGTAGAGAAGCCTGCATCCAAGATAGCCCATCACCCAGAAGAAGTTTTTCGATCGATCTTCTCCTGCATGGTGAATCAACACCATTTTTTTTTGAAATTCAAGGCACAGGTGCAATAGTACAGAGGCCTCCTGAGAGACAGGGATTGTTTGATGCTGCCACACAACGAAGTAAAGACAGGCTTAAGATCTCGATATGCTCGTCGAAGAGAGAATCAAGGTTGATGAGAACCAGCTTTCTCTCCGAAGGTTTCAAGCTGAACTCTTCTAAAACTTTTATTCGTATGAAAGAGGTGATGTACTTGGTCTTCAGCATATTGGTTCCACAGGTCTTTAAAAAATCCTTTCGAGTGTGGTGTCACTTTATATATTCATAGACCCGATCTCAGTGTCTTTCAGATTATATAGTCATAGATCCGATCTAAGTTTTTTTTTGAGGATTTGGGGTTGATTTTTTTAAGTTGCTGGAGTATTCTTTTTTTTTGTTCTCTTTCCAAGATAAATTCTCAGATGGAAGAAGCTTATTTAAATGAAAGAAACAAGTTGGATGGTTCCAATTACACAAATTGGAAATTTAACGTCTAGACTTTACTTGAGGGACAAAATTCTTATAGCATTGCCACTGGCGACGAAGTCAAGCCGACTGCTGCAAATGGTGGATCGAATACAACAATTCAAGATTGGGAGAAAAGGGAGATGGAGGCAAAGGTGCTACTCAAGTTATTAGTTAAAGATTGCATCATCCCTAATATTCGGGATTGCAAGACGACAAATAACATCTGGACACTTCTCAGAGATATGTATGAAATCAAGAACACCAGTCGAACCTTGTTCCTTAGGAAGAAGATTCTCTCAATCAAAATGGAGGAGAATGAGTCTGTTTCTTCATTCATATCCCGGATAAAGGAAGTTAAAGATAAACTATCTGATATCGGTCAAACCGTGGCAAATGATGATATGGTAAAAATTACCGTGAACAGCATGATGAATGACTATCATATGTTTATAACCGGATTGAATGCAAGAGAAAAGCCTCCATGATTTGAAGAGCTGACTGGGATTTTACTACAGGAAGAGGAAAGGAGGTTGCCTCTCAAACCTCAAGATTCAGATCTTGCATTGATAACAAAGTTCAAGCCAAAAGGGAGAGCAATGGTTGATTAGAGGAGGGGTAACACATCAAAAATGACACCACAAGGTATGAACTCGCATAAACATGACTCTGCTCCTAAATGCTTTTATTATGGTAAGATAGGCCATATTGCCAAATTTTGCCATAAGAAAAAGGAAAATCAGGAGAGGTACAAGCAGAGAAGACATACAGGTCATTTGGCTGATGCAGATGCAAATCAGAATCTGGATGTTAGATTCTTTATGGCTGAGGCTGACACTGCTTTAGCAAATGAGGAGGATGAATTACACATTTGGTTCGTAGATTTTGGAGCCTCCTCACATATTTCAGGTAAAAAGCAATGGTTCAAGAATTTTAGAGAATCCAACACTGGAGTAAAAGTATACCTTGGAGATAATAGAGGGTGTCAGATCAAGGGATATGGAGATGTCCTTGTTACTCTACCTGTTGGAAAGATCAGGAATATATTTGATGTGTGGTATGTTCCTGGCATTAAGAAAAACCTGATTTCTGTGTCAAAAATTACAGATCAGGATCTCAAAGTAGAATTCTTTAAATTTCATTGTATTATTAAAGACTTGCTGGATCAGATGAAGCCCATTGCTACAGGTATTCGCATAGGAGGACTCTACAAACTGGATGTGAAGAGTACGCCACAGCAAGCCTTGATGTCATCGGATAAGTCTGTTGAAAACTTGTGGCATCAGCGACTTGGGCATATCAATTTCAGTGATCTCCTTTTGTTGCAAAACAAAGGTATGGTAGATGGTCTTCCTGTTTTGAAAAAGTTGCATATTGATTGTGAAGCATGTGCGTTCGGTAAACATCATAGAGATGAATTTCCTACCATTAAAGATAGAAAACAGAGGGATATACTTGAACTTGTACACACTGACTTATGTGGCTCAATGCAGACAAGATCGTTAGGTGGGGCCTATTATTTTTTAATCTTTGTTGATGACTGTACAAGATTAACATGGGTATATTTTCTTAAACAGAAAAGTCATGCTTTTGAATATTTCAAGCAATTCAGAAACATGATTGAGAAGCAAACAAGAAAGTTCATTAGGATTCTTCGATCAGATCAAGGGGGAGAATTCAAGAAAGGAGTTTTCATCAAATACTGCAACGAGCATGGGATACAACAGCGATTTACAACACCTTACACTCCTCAGCAGAATGGAGTTGCTAAGAGGAAAAACAGAACACTGGTAGAGTGTGCTCGCAGTATGTTAAAAGGTAAGAATGTAACTAATGGTTTTTTGGCAGAAGCTATTAATACTGCAGTATATTTAAAGAATAGGAGTCCTACCAAAAGTCTTGAGTATAAAACTCCTTTTGAAGCATTGTTTGGCTTCAAAACTACAGTAAGTCATCTTAGAGTATTTGGTTGTAAATCTTTTGCATATGTTCCCAAAGAGAACAGGAAGAAGTTAGATTCAAAGGTCATTAAATGTACCTTCATTGGATAATGCAGTGAATATAAGGCTTATAAATTGTTTAACCCTTCTACTCACAGGGTGTTTGTCAGTAGAGATGTAATATTTCATGAACACGTTGATGATGGAAATCATGTTCAAAACAATGAAGAATGGCATGTACTCTTACTTCCAGAAGAGGATAGTGAAACAGGAATTAGTCAGCAACAGGAACAGAAGCAGGAACATCAACAGGAACAACAACAACAGGAGAATGTGGAAGAAAACGAGTTCAGTCCACAAAGAGAAGAAAGCAACAGAATAATTGAACCTCCATCACTCAGAAGATCCAGTAGGCCAAAATAGTTACCAGCTCGATATAGGGATTGTGTGCTCATGACTGGTATGTTAAACATTGCAGAACCTTCTAATTTTTATGAAGCTAGTAAAAGTCTTGAATGGAAGAAAGCAATGAAAGAGGAATATGAATCAATCATTAAGAACAATACTTGGGATCTAGTAAAGCTTCCTAATGATAAATGACCCATAGGTTGTAGATGGTTATTTAAGTTGAAATTTAGAGCAGATGGGTCTATTGATAAGCATAAAGCAAGGTTGGTGGCAAAGGGGTATTCCTAGATAGAAGGTATTGATTTTGAGGAAACATCTGCCCTTGTTGCAAAATTAAATACCATCAGAATTATTATTACTTTAGCCACTAAGCATCATTGGAAAATACATCAATTAGATGTTAAATATGCTTTCTTAAATGGTGACTTAAAAGAAGAAGTATATTTAGTGCAACGTGAAGGGTTTGTTAAGAAGGGAGAAGAACACCTAGTATGTAGATTAAAGAAAGCTTCATATGGTTTAAAGCAGGCTCCTAGATCTTGGTACGAAAAAATTGATTCTTTTTTCCTCATGCATGGTTATGAATGGAGCAAAAATGATCCAAATTTATATACTGTGTTTAATAATGAAGGATAGATAGTGGTGATTTCTTTATATGTAGATGATCTGATAATAACAGGAAGTGCAGACAATCTCATTGAAGAAATCAAGCAGCAATTATCACAGAAATTTGAGATGAAGGACCTTGGAGAAATGCAATACTGTTTGGGTCTAGAAGTTTGGAGAGATTCAAGCCAAACTTTCTTGTCCTAGGGTAAGTATGCAAAGAGTCTGTTGTCTAGGTTTAAGAGGATGAGTGTAAGGCTGCATTTGTACCTTTACAACAGAACAACAAACTTCAGATGAATGATGGTTCGAAATATGCAGATGCAACATTGTACAGACAATTGGTTGGTAGTCTTATTTATTTGACTACAACAAGACCAGATTTAGCTTATGTAGTGAGTGTTTTGAGTCAGTGTATGACTCAACCCCATGACAATCATTGGCGTGCAGCGAGAGGAGTATTAAGGTATCTGCAAGGAACATCAAACTTTGGTATTTTGTATTCTGGCTCATTTGATGTTAAGTTGACAGGTTATACAGACTTTGATTGGGCGGGAAATCTAGATGACAGAAGATCAATTATAGGGTATGCCTTCAACATTGGTTCCGAGGTCATCTCTTGGTGCAGCAAGAAGCAGCATGCTGTTGCTTTATCTTTAGCAAAAGCATAATATCAAGCTATGTGTGCAGCAACATGTGTGTTGCGTAAACTTCTCCAAGATGCAGGGGAAGAACAGACAGAAGCTATGATCATCAATTGCGACAATCAGAGTTCCATCAAACTGGTTTACAATCCCGCGTTTCATAAAAACACCAAGCACATAGACACTCAATTTCATTTTGTCAGGGAGAAAGTGCAGTCCAAAGAGATTTGTGTAGAGTATTGTAATTCTTGTGATAATATGGCTGATATATTCACTAAGCTTCTAGGAAGACTGAAGTTTGATTTGTTTAGGGATACATTAGGTGTCGTTAATAATCCCTTTCTCCATTAAGGGGGAGTGTTAGAATTAATGGAGATTAGGTATATTGTTACATAGTTTTGATTTGGTTTTATATTAGACATTCAGTTCCTATCATTCAGGGATCTGTTTAACTATCCCTAACAAATGTATCTATTTATTGTTGGAGTTTAATGAGAAGCCTAAGCGGGTGCATTTGCTTGTAGGAGCTCTTGGTGATCTGCGCCTGTGAGCTGCTCCTGTGTTGTTTGCCAATTCATGTCTTCCATGTGCAATTGTTGACACTGTTCCCTAACAGTCCACAAAATTAGTATTGTTTATTGTTGATAGCCCACAAAATTAGCACTGTTTATTGTTGAGAGTTCACGGAAATTACTTGGAGTTTGGTTCTTTCTGCGATTAAGTTTTAATTAATATTTTATTATTTATTATTGTTTAGACCTGTGATTGCGGGTTAAAAACTATTTTAGTTTGGTATCGTTTAGTATTAATTAAAATGTATATTACAAAAATATGGTTCCGGGTTAGACTTAAAGTGGAAATGGTCGTTTTCCGAATGTGACAGATTATAACTCGGGGATTTTTGAAGAATCTAACGTTGAATTTGTATCTTAATAATTTGGGTGCGTTCAAAGAGCGTGCAACTTTTAAGATATTTTTGATGAACTTATGAAACTTAGTTTCATATTCTTAGATTATATTTCAATTTTATTTATTTGATTCTAAGTAAGATATTTTATAATAATAATAAAGTATGAAAATGTTTATTAAGGAATTATATTTCAGTTTTATTTAAAAGTTTTAACCATAAATAAAAATAATATTGTTAATTTTTATTTAAATTTATAAGTGATTTTTTATATTTTTATGTAAATTGGTAAATAATTTTTTTTTTAATAATTTTTTTTTTAGAGTTAAGTTAAATGTAGAGAGGGGTCAGATTTTATGTTGGATGTAATATAATTTGTATTTTTTATAATTGATTTTTATCTTTAACTTTTTTTAATATAATTTTGAAAACAAAATTTAATAAAAACTAAACCACACACAAACCAACTAATCTAATAAAAACTAAACCACACACAAATCAACTTATTAACATCTCAAAAAAATAAATTTTATAATAATATAAATACAAAATTTCAACATATGTTTAAAATACAATAACAAAAACAAATCAAATTATGTCAATTGAGTTTATCTTGGGTGGTTGGGGAATAATTAAGATCCTCTCCACCAAAGTTCAATTGTCATAAGTGACATGATGAACTTTGAATTGACAATGGTGGGACAAGTGTTTAGAAATGATTTTGATAATATTCTAGGGAGACTCTTCTACATACATTCAAGCTCTAAGGAGAAATTAGAATGAAACTTTGAGTTGAGACAAATCATATTATCTTCTTCAATTTTATGAGTCAAAATTTCTCTCCCAAATCTCTTATCATCTAATTTTGATAGGAGAAAACACATTATACAATTCTTTAATTACATTAATAAAAAACAAAATTTTAATATCATGTTGATGGTAGTTGACATTCATTAAGATTTTTTTTTTCAAATATTAATAAATGTTAATAATTTTATTTCTATGTCATGATTATTTTTTTTCAAGTATTAATAAAAGAATGTTACTTAGTATGTTTATAATTTTATTTATATGTTATGTGCTAGGGTATTGAGGATACGTGTATAATTAAAATTTTTCAGAAACCCAGTAACAACCCAAACTATTGCCTAATTCTTCAACTTACTATCAAATCTTTGTGAAGCTCCTGTGTGAGCAATTAGGGTTTTCTCCTAAGATCTCGTTAGCTACCTCAAACTTTATTTAAAGCTCTAGTGAATATCCCCCCCTTACTCATGCAACACTTGCTTTTTCCAGCTAAGTAGTTGAATAATGCTATTCCTCTCTTAGTTTACAACATTTGTAAAGATGTCTTTGTTTTTATGGTTATTTGTCTATAAGGAGGGACTTGAGATAAGCCTCCATCCCCTTGAACTTTTTCTTATAAATATGTCATCCATGCTCGCCCACCCCATAAAGGCAGATGAGGCTCAGACAAGTAGGGGGTAATTTATGGTGGAAAAATCCTCCCTAGAAATCTCTCACTCAGACAAGTAGGGGGTAATTTATGGTGGAAAAATCCTCCCTAGAAATCTCTCACTCAGATCTAGAGGATCTTCACCAAGTATATTCAAAGGCAATCCTAATTTGTCATTTTATGAGCCAAAATTTGCCTCCAAAATCTCTTATTATCTAATTTTGATAAAACAAGGCCTTCATTTACATTATACAATTTTTAATTACCTTAATAAAAAATTAAGAATAAGAGTCAACATTCATTGACATTTTTTTTTCAAATATTCATAAAAAACACTTACTTAGTATGTTTATAATTTTAATTTTATATTCTATTTTTTTAAGAAAACTAATCCTAATTTATTATAATTTTAATGAATTGAAAGATCAAAAAGTATGATTTAACGTGAGTAAAAGAAGAAAAAGTGCATTTAATCTCCAAGCTTATTTAATCGATCGCAATCTTTTAGGAATTGTCTTATAAGAATTTATTCTTATTTTAAGAATGTTGATTATGTACAATGTTAATATGATGTTAACTAATAGATACCATATAAATTAAATGCCAAATTAACTACTATATTTTTAATAATTGGATATTCTTTACTCTCATAAATATTATTTGCACTTACATTTAAAATTTTTTCATAAGAAAAAGATTATAACTTATTTATCACCTAGTAAATTCATAGATGTGAATTGACTTATCACTATTATTTATAAAAAAATCATGCTACTTGTAATGATTCATTCCTTCATAAATAGCATACTTTATGAAAAGCCATTATAACTTTTTTCTAGCCTAATGTAAATTAACTTATCACTATTATTTAAAAGAAATCATGTTACTTGTAATGTAGTCCTTAATACTTGGATTGCTAACAGTGTCTAGTGGACACACTCTTAGAAACAATTTTGAATCATACCAACATAAACTTCTACATTTATAATAACAATTTAATTTTTAAAACTTTAATAAACATTTAAAAATGGTAATTCTTTTCTCTTATATATAAAAATTACAATTTTTAAAATAAAATAATTAATAATTTATTAAATTATTTACCTTTATAAAATTGAACATATATTTATTAATATTGTAAGTTTAATAAAGAATAATATAAGAACAGCAACATTTTTGTTAAGAAAATAGTGGAAATTCAGTGATATTTTGATAAAATGGGGCAGAAATTTTGAGAAATATTGGTTACAACTATCAAGCTTCAGGATTCAGGGTTTTGAGTGTCCAAAGATTTTTGATAGTGCTGAATCTATTTCCACCATTAAAAAAAAACTATTCACAGCTAAAAATAAGTTTCCATGAAATTGTGAGCTCCTTCTAAACCCTACACATTTTCATTTAGGTTTTTGGGAGATTCTTTTTAATATCATATTGATAGTGTAGTCCAAAAATCCCACAAATTTGAAAACAATGGAAAATCCGGCAAGATTATAACAAAATCCAACAAATTTTTTTGAAAATCTAAGTTACAACTGTCAAACTTTAGGATTTTGAGTGCATGGTTTCTTGATGGTGCTAAATCCATTTCCACAAACAATGCAGCGATCTAATTTTTTGATTTTTTTTACCATTTTTGATTTTTTTTACCAGATTTCCAGCGAAAATATCTGCTATCCAAACTAATAATTGTTCTCTCATTGATTGATTGATCTATAATAATTGTTCTCTCATTGATTGATTGATCTATCTTTATTGGACAAAACCTAAAAATGACATCATTCTAACTCTTAAATTACCTTGTTCTATCAAACCAATCAATTCTGGACCAAATTATGTACGATGTGCCTATGCTGCCCCTAACCGTATTGATCAACATCCTGCCCATCCCTCTATTGATTGGACTAGCAAGTGCCACGCTCTGTACATGCGAGAGGAACGGACGGTGACAATACCCTGTGCCCCCATAATTCAATGAGTGGTCCCTACCGATATGATGTGGGACCTCCATCCTTGTCTCACCACCCACGCCATCTCGCTGTCTGTTAACCTCTGAAATAAATGTACTTTTCCTTGCTTTAAATATCTAATATCTCTGCCCATTCTGAAAAATAGAATGGCTGGTTTTGTCCAGAAAATATAAACCAATTCCAGTAAACTTTACTGGCCATTTCTGGCATTATCTCATAAACTGAAATCTACAGAGGAATCATTTTTTGTGTGTCGTAGCGTGTGAAACATGGAGAATGGATAGAATACCCTTTACATAACTATAAAGCTGTGAGTACAACGTTTCTTTCTGAATGTACAAATGGCTCACAGTAGCAAATGGCTTCTTGGTATTGCATTAATTACAGCACTTTCAAGTGAGCAGAGTGGATATATTTTGGAGATATTTGGAAAGGAGTGGTTTACCAAAATATAAAATAGTAGGGATGGTAGTTTTTTTTTTCTTTTTCAAATTGGGTTAAAAATATTTCAAAAATTCAGGTTGTTGGAGTGATTGAATAAATCTTTTGATGGTGGAAATAGATTCAGCGCCATCAAAAACTCTAGGGCACCCAAAATCCTGAAGTTTGACACTGAGTTAAAATATCTAACCATACTAAGGGTTGGTGTGGCCTAGGCCTGTTATAATCTCATGGGATTTTGATGGGTAAGATGCCTTTAGATAATGATTTTGATAATTATGTTTGCGTTTATATATGTAGAGTAGATAGTGACACCTAGTTATAATATCTAACCATACAAAGGATTGGTGTAACCTAGGCCCAAGAAATTTTGATGAATAAGATGCCTTTAAATAATAATTTTGATAATTAAAATGTCTTTGAATAATCACTGCTCAAGTCACAATTACGTTTGTCGATAATTTGATGACTTACATTGTCTAACAAAAAAATGATAATGAATGATTATTTTATCTCATCCAAATTTAATTTATTAAAAAAAAATTATTTAATTATTATATTTAAATAAATAAAATGTTATATATTTATCTTACTTTCCATTACAAAAAAAACCAACCATGACTATCCATCTAACGACCATTTCTTAAAGTTGTTGATAGTTTCTTTTACACGAAAATAAAAATAATATAGTTAATATGAAAATATATTAATTTTAATTTGTTTTAAAAAATTGTTGATGATGATGATGATGATTAACATCCACTGAGACCAATTTTTGGTCTATCGGACCTAAAGAAAAGAGTTATTTAATTTGATTTAAGATTTTATTCCTATGCTCAAAAAGCTTGGAGAGAAGCCTCCCCAACTCACTATAATTTTGACATCTTAAAAGGCTAGGAAGGTCAATATTGCAACAAAGATTATGAAATTGAGCTCTAATGTGGTTGTACGCGGGGCACTCTAGGAGGAAGTGATTTTCATCCTCGATGTTCATATTCTCATAGAGATGGCAAATCCTTTCCATCCATGGTGTTTTAGGAACTGTCCAATGACCTGTTTCACTATGGAGCTCATGAGAGTTCGTTCTAATCTTGGCTATATTAATTTTCTTCTTTGAGCTAGTTAAAACAAAGAGATACTTTTGATCTTCTAAGGTGCGGTTGATGACCTAATTATAATACCTTAATTTTCTTTTAGCTGCTAGATCTTTCTCACACCACATTTTGTCTTTGAACTTAGAAGTAACAATTTTTTTAATGTTATTGATGTTTTGCAATGCAACATTATCGTTGATCTCCCAATGGTTTAACCAGGCCCTCGTGTCTTTATACCAACCTCGTTTAAGCCTTAAGTGGTTTTCGCTGGAATTTGAAGCTAGCTTAGGAAGTCTATGGTCTCCTATGCTATTGAGCCTGTGCTTGTACAACAGAAGCCTAGTCATAGCTAAGCTCTCGATAGGGGAAAGACCCACTTCTATAAGGAGAATAGGATAGGGTGTATTGCTTTTAATTTTAAGGTTATATATTATAAAAAGCTTCTGGATTTGCTCAATCTTTCTCCAGGATTCTCTAGAGATGTTGCAACCCCAAACCTCACATCCATATAAGATAACAGGAGTGACTAAAGTTTCAAAGAGGAACTTCTTTCTATCCCACATTACGAGGTTTGTCGTTTTACAATTATTTTCAAGACCAAAATAAGCTTTCCACCCCCATTAATCCTTTTCTGAATGCTATAGTTCCAGTTGAGCTTGTGATGAATATCAATTCCTAGGTACTTGTAAGAAGACACTTCCTCCAAGTTACTATTGTCATACATAAAATTAACGTAAGTGTCCTTCTTGGATTTGATAATCATAACTTTTGTTTTGTCAGTGTTAATAGATATACCCATGGTACAACAGAAATCCTTAAGAATTCTAAGTTGCTTATCAAGATCAGATGGGCACCTTGCAAGAAGAACAATATCGTCAACATAGAGAAGAAGGATGATGATTATCCCAGCTAAGATTGTGCCAGCACATCCTGCTTGATCTAAACAACCTTCTAGCTTGTCCATGTAAATGCCAAATAGGGTAGGGGAGAGGGCGCAACCTTGTTTAACTCCGATATTACACTTAATATCTTTCGACCACCCCTCATTGCTTTTTAACTTCGCAATTACATTCTCGTATAACCTTATAGTAGCCGCTCTTAGCTCGAAAGGAGCATTTAGCTCTTCTAATCTATTCCATAGGTTATTTCTAGGAACTGTATTGAAAGCCTTTCTAAAGTCCACAAAGAAACACAAGAGATTGGATTTATCATTGCGCAATTCTTCCACAATGATCCTAAGCATAACAAAGTGGTCCGTTGTTGAGTGTTGCCTTCTAAAACCCGCTTGGCCTTTAGCCCGCTGACCTTCACTTTCAAGCCAAATGCTCAACTTCTTTTCCAAAATAATACCATATAAATTGGCTAAGAGAGGGCTAATCATAATTGTTCGATAATTAGAGGGGTTATTTGTATCCCCACTTTTAAAAATAGGGATAATGAGGCTCTGAGTCCAAGGTTTAGGGAACGCTTGCTTGACCGCTTGGTTGAAAAGCTTGTGGATGTGGGGGATGAGGACAAGACCTCCAATTTTTAAGATTTCTGCCTGGTAACCTTCGATGTCTTTAGCTTTCCCATTTTCCAGGCGTTTAACCCCAAAATCAATGTCTTCTAATGAGAAAAATTATTTTTTTGTGAGCAGGGTTTCAAAATCCCTGACATTTGGAGATTCATAAAGCTTTTTAAGATAGGAATTCCAATCGTGTAAAGAAATTTTATTATTATCTTTAGTTTTCCTAGTTAGAATATGCCTCCAGAATTTCTTAGGAGCCACCTTAGAGAGATCTAAGAGATTCTCTTGTCTTTTACGAATATATTGAATATATTGCCTTTTTTTCCTTTTAGTTAGGGCTTTATAGATTTTTATCTTGTCAATTTTGAGAGATTCATCAACAACTTCCTTAATTTCTCTCCTCACACTTTTACAATCTTTGTCATACCATGGATTGGTTTTGCATATTAAAAAAAATTATATTTACATATAAAAATTATAAATAATAATAATTAACTTAATTTTAATATCATGATTGAATTTAATATCAATTTGAGGTATAAAAAAAATAAGTTACAATAAAATTATTATTATCATTATAGTAACGTTTTAGATAAAATTTTAATTATATTATTTTTTATTATATATATAATATATTATTATTATTATTATTATTTTATGAAATTAAATAAACAAGGTTTTTGAAGATTAAGTTGTTGAATAAATTCAACATGGACACAGGTGGTTGTATATTTTTATATTGTTTTTTTGTCAAGGGTACAAACCATATCACATTTAAGTTTATTAAGTTTTGCATAATTTTAGTGATAATAAATTGTTTAGTTCAAGTTAAATTAAGTTTTGTATATTTTAATAATAATAATAAATGTTTTTTTTATTTAATTTAATATTAATTTATTAAAACATATTTAATGGTTGTTGGAGATTTTTGGAAGTTAATTATGTAATATTTTGATCCATTACTATGGACCAAAGAGTTGTTGTGAGTAATAGAACAAAAGGAACAAAGTATTAGTTGGGTTAACATGTAGAGAATAAATTTAGTCAAGATCAAAAATAAAAAATATTAAATTTATTGATAAGTCAAGAGATATTTGACCAAATTCATATTTAACAAATTTAAGTCAAATTAAATTAATTAAAAATAGTAATTACAATTTGTATTTAGCCAAATTTCCAATTGAAAATTGAATAATAATACTTTTTAAAATAGAAAAAAAAATTAATTAAAAATAAAATAAGAGTAATCAAAATTTTAAAATTATTAATAATTAATTAATTTATAATAAATCACAATTAATAATAAAATAATATCTAATAATTGAAAATAATAATTGTTGAGAATTAAGAATTAAGAATTAAGCATTGTTAATTATAATAAGAATTGAAAAAAAAAATTCAAATAAGAATTAATTAAAAATAAAAATGAAAATGAAACAATTAAATTAATAAAATAAGAATTAGTTAAATAGACTAAATTTGAGAATTAATGATTTAAAATAAGAATTATTAAAAATTAGATAATTAAAAAATATAATTTAGAGTAAAGAAAAAATAATAAAAAATAATATTTATTAATTGAAACTAATATTTAAATTAATTACAAAATATAATCTAAGGAATAAGCTTAAAGAAGATAGAATGGTCGTCCAATTAGGTCTTATTTGGAAATAATGAACAAATATTTTGGACCGATAAAAAGATTCATGAAAGGGGTTCAATGAAGGCCACCAAGGGCGGAGAGAGGCAATGAAGGGAGGGGAGGGAATCAATGGGTAAGATGGTAGATGATGAGGTTATAGAATTTCTCAGCCTGTATCCATCCTTCCTATTAAAGTTATTAGCATTCTTCTCGATTTCGATGGCTTCTCGAATAATTCAAGAGTTATATAAAGGGACAAAGTCAAGGATTTTTTATTGATCCAAACAAATTAAGTGCTTGGACGGAAGACTTTGAGAGACGGTTATGGTTAGTATCAACTATGTGTTCTTTGAGGTAGGCTTTGAAAGGACGACCAATTTGGCCAATATGATTTACCGCAAGAACATGGAATCTGATAGACCCATGATCCTTGCATGGGGATTGACTTGTCTTTTATCGACTGCTACAATTGCTAAAGGGCTTTATGGGGCTTAAATATGATTTTAATGTTATTTTTGGCCAAGATTTTTGTTATAAGATCAGTGGTTCATTTAATGTATGGTAGAGTAACTTGGCCACACGAGGGAGAAGGATCATATTTTGAGGACCTAAGATGAACAACAAATTGAAAGACTTTAATGATCTGAGCAAAGGAATAGTCATTGACCTTGAAAGCTTGGAACGGATGGGAATTTTTAGCAGAAGGAAACTCAAGAGCAGATATTTTTAGAGCTCTGGAGATGAGGGTTTTAAGAACACCTGACTTTTGGGATGGGTGGTGATGTGAAAGGACACTGAGATAACAGTCAGTGTGAATCTCTTTCTATAAACTTGGGGGAAGAGGGAGCCATTGGGGAGGTGGGTAACAAGGACATAGGAATGGAAGGGATTTATTTGATTCAATTTCCATAGTGAATTGAATATAAGAGGAAATTCTATTGAGACAGGAATGAAAGGTTTCAAGTGCAAGTCAATCATGTTTCCAAATGAAAAAAGTGTCATCAACAACTCATAACCAACATTTAGGTTTGAGATGCGAAAAATTAAGTGTTCTAGCTTCAAAGTTTTCCATAAAGATGTTAGCAACTCTTGAAGAAAGAAGAAAACCCAATTATACCTTTTAAATAGTATCTTTAAATAAATAAAACATTATATATCTAAATGTACATTCAATCTAACTACCATTTCATTTCATAAATTGTTAGTAGTTTTTTTTACATAAAGATAAAAATGATATGAATAATAAGTTAGTAGTTTTTTTACACAAACATAAAAATGATATGAGAATGTATTAATTTTAATTTTGAATTATTTTAAGATTAAGTTGTTTCTATAATGGTTAAATTCATGTTCGTATCAAAGTATTTTTATAATATCATTATCATTTATCATTTATTAATATAATTTCACATTTTTTATAATGTTATTATTTGATATTTAGATAATTTATTAATTTTTTTTTAAATTCCACAATTTTAATATTTGTAGTTTTTAAATAATTTATTTATAATTGATTTTAGATATAATTTTTGGGATTAAATGTAGTTATTAATTTCTAACCATATTATGAATCTTAGTTTATTATCTTATCATGTCATTAATTTATAATTATATTCATGAATATTAATTTTCAGTGATCATTATCTTATATCTTATCATGTGATTAATTTACAAGCATATTTATGAGTAATGGTTTCAAATGACCACTGATTGGAATTTAAATGGCATCCATCTATGGTACTTTCCCATGGTATCTACATATGGTATTCACCCATGGTATTGTAACTCAAGAAGACTATAAACAATGAGCCTCACTTTGTAAAAGGACAACTCTTCCACATAATGTAGTTGTGACATTTTCTATTATTCAATAAAGATTTGCGTTCTCTTAAAGGTGTGTTTTTTATTATGCCTGTTAATGTTCAAATCTATTTAATCCCAGCCCTCCAAAATCCAGATTAGTGATACTAGAGCGGGTTATGACTCCACAACGATTAGTAGAGCAGGTTATGACTCCACAACGATTAGTTTTTTTAAATACCTTCGGTGGAAATTATTAGATATGCTCATAATCCTTCTTTTGTTTATGGAATGAAGACTTTAGGACCTTCACCTAAAATTAATTCAAATTATTTCCAGTTTCTTATATTCGTACAAATTTCTCTAGCTTGTCGCGGGTTTCATTTGAATTGGGAAAATTTTCTCCAACAAAAGATTTATTAGTATGTTATATTAACATTGAATTGAATTTGATCTATTTGGGGTCTTTGGAGGTTTTATAAAAAATGGTTGGTTCTGCGAGTCTGCATTTTATGGATATTAACGACAATAAACCTGTTGTCAAATTTCCTTTGGAGTAGCTGTGAAGGACTTTAATGGGATGCCTCAAAGTGTGCCGAAGAGGGTTAGACAACGCCTCTTGGAAAACGCCTGAAAATAAGCCTAGGACACCATCTAGTCTTTAATACATTGAAGCTAAGCTCTAAGAAGCTAACTTCAAGTGCCAAAAATTTCATGAGTAGTTGGAATGTAAAGCTTGGCAAAGCCTTGAAGTCTAACACGGTCTGCAAACCCTGAAGACTTGGCACAACGATTCGAAGCCAAGATTTATGCTTCCAAGCAAAAGGGGTTGGATCCCTTCACACAGATAAGAAGGTTTGGGATTTCTTCCTTCTCTAATACCCAAGCCTTCAAATTTCACATCCACTCTAATCTAATCACTCCATTTATCTCGAAATCTGATCCCAAGAGGCTCCAACTTCAATCATGTTGATTTCTACTCCATGTTATCTATGAATCCACTGTGAGCTAGTTCTAATCTTAATTCTTTCCATTCAAGTTTTTAGTCCACATATGTCTATTCTATCAACTTATCTGGAAATGGGGTTCCACCACCATATCCATCTTCGAATCTTACAATGTTATTGCCAAATGCTAGTATAATTACCTATTAAGGAGATGGAGTTGTTAGTCAATCATAAACACAACAACAACAAAAGCTCAAGGAGGTTGCTAAGGAGCTTCATATGTTTATGTGGAGCCCTATTGCTTCTCTTGTATCAGAGGGAATTCAACTTCATGTTTTCAATGGAACCCATGAACTTGGAGGAGTCCCACCTGAAAACAATACTAATAGCGATCATTGTAATGGGAAGTAAGTATGCATTGTTTCTAAGCATCTCGTCAATGGAGGTGAAGGCTTACACAAGACTTCCAGTGTATCTTCCGATGATTATGCACGCAAGTATTTCAATCCGAGAAAAAAGGTAATAATATCTCATAGAGACAAATGTATAACTCTAGATTTAGAAGAAGACAACCCAAATTCCAAACTAGCTCTGAGTTCTTCTCTTGATCAATATGACAAGAAAATATATGTTGAAGCTAGAAGAATGAGTATGTCTCCTGCCAACCTCATGACTAGGATAATTCTCATAATAGTGTGGAAGAAACTCATTAGAAATCCCAACACTTATTCTAATACGTTGGGTCTCGTTTGGTACTTTTTCTATTTCAGGTTCAATGCTACAATACCGAATTTGGGTCATGGTTCAATATAAATCTTGGCCATGTTTAGCTTGGGGTTGTTCATGGCACTACAACCGATAATCCTAGTGCAGGGAAAATATGTTGCTATATTCTCAAAGACTATTAGATTTGTCACTGAACCTGTTGTAATGAAAATTTCCTCAATTGTTGATGGCCTTAGAGGTTCATTTTTACATGTGGCCATTTTTTAGGTCGTAAATTCATATAGTGACATCATGGTAGATGCCTTTAGGAAAATTGGGAAGATGTTGTTGTAGATCTGTGTTATGATAAACAATTTGGGCATTCTTAGTGCTTATATGATTATCATAGATGATGTGTTGTTTAGAACACCATCAAATGACATGCATCATGCTAGTATACTTGAAGAATGGTTTGGATTTCATTAGTGGAATGGATGTGTTTCAATCCTAAAGCTCACCAAAGATCTTATTTTGGCTTAGTTGGTGTCTTTTAAGAGAATGGATTCTTTGAAATTAACTTATCAATTTCACTCTTTCTTATATTTTTTGTCATCACAATTAGTATCACGATTGTAGTGGCTACAACCACCCTCTAAAATTTTTCCTTTGCTTATATTTTGGAGCCTAACCTTCTTTTCACAGGAGCTTATCTTGCACTACTATTAGGTATTCATGATTTGATTGATGTTTATCCTTTATATGTGCTTGTTTTCACTCTTTTTTTTGACTTAGTTAATCTGTCTAAGTCACAATCTAACCTCCCGACTTAGTCTTGCACAACAGTTTTGGGCTTGCCTCCAAAAACTACGCAATCCATGAGGGTAGGCAACCTTGATGACTGGAATTGCGTAGTCATGACTGGAAGTTAGCCTTGAGCTCGGAAACTGTTCAGTCATGAAAGGAGGCCCAACATTGAGCCCAGAAAATGCACAATCCCTCACTGAGCCCAGAAACTATGCAGTGCACTGAGCTGGAAAGTTGCCTAGTTTCCAAAATTGTGCAATCTTTCCCAGTGATGTGCATGGTAGCTCTTTCCTAGAAAAAGTAGAAACGATGAAAAAGAAAAAAGCATACCTAAAATTTAGGGATCCATTTTTAGTAACTCGAAGGAGACACACTTTATATTTTTGGAAACTTTCCCCATGTGTCACTTTTTCCTTGATTTTAGCCATGCACGTCGTAAACCCTAATTTTCTTAAAACTATTTAATCGACACCGTTAGAGCTCATTTTCACACTTAATATTGGATCTCTAGCATTCCCGAGGAGATCAACGAACCTTCAGTGTGATTGTTGTCGCTTTTACGGGTGATTTTCACATTTATCGCTTTTTGTCATTTTTTCCGTTTCTTTTTTTTTTCTCATTTGGCCTATCTAACTCTTTTTTTACCTATTTATTTGCATGCATGCTGGCATTTTAACTTGATTTAGCTTGTAGAAGTGTTGTTTCAAATTTTCATTTTCCTTTCACAAGTGTCGCATCGGTTTCTTCATTTTTATACTGATGATCGCGATTGCGGCGACTCTCCTCACTGATTGGGTTTTGTTCCCATTTACTAGTTTCTACAATCAATTTGTCTTGTTTCATTCACACTTAGTCAAATCTTCACTCAATACATCACTATCTCTCATATTTTTGTGTTTTTCACACTTCCCTTGGGCAGATCTACCATTCCCTTGGTCAGTTTTCACTTTGCCTAGCTGGACACTGCACAATGTTAAGGCTCAGGCTGAGAGCTTGGCCTATGAAACTGCATAGTGTGCAGTTCATGCTGGCCCAATTGCGCAGTGTACAGTTCCAGGGCTTAGTCTGCATCCCTGGCCACTGATACTACACAATACACATTCTCTTCCAACTCACAGCCCAGGCTGAACTGCACCTTGCGCAGTCTTGGGCCTCTAGCTTTGATCTTGACTGCTAGGACTGCGCAGTGTGCAGTTCCCTCAAGAATTCAAACCCTCTTTCCAATGAAAATTGTGCAATCTTACCCATCAGATGCCTGGTATTTTACTTGAACATGCCTTGAAAGTGTTTTTTCTTAAAATTGATGTTTGCTTGCCATGAGTGTCTTTTTTGTTCCACAGGTACAACAATTTTTGAGCAACTCTCCAACAATCACTGTTACAATGGAACCCAAGACTCAAGAGAGATGCCTCAAAATAAACTACTAAAAACAATACTGGGGAAGTAGTTCAACAAGCTCTAGTTAACTTTCCAGTATATGCAGACACTCAATTGTTTGTAGAAAAGGAATTGAAACTGACATGGCAACAAATTAAAGATTCTTTTGCAATGGAATTTGGGGAAGATTTAGAGGACCAGAAGGTGTATATCATTATCCGCTAGTTAGGACTATACAGGGTTTCATGCAGGTATCCAAACTTCTCGTGTTCGAATGTGATCAGCTAGGTTGTCTCACACACTAATGATAAAACTATGATATTGAGCAACACCAGCGGGAAAAATCTTGACATATCTCTGGCAGCAGATTTTCAGCATATGTATCATCTTCCTGAGCGAGTAAATTTCATGGACTCATTGTTTTATTCCACCCACAACTATGCAAACACAAAGGATATCATCAAGAGTTTGGTGAAGGAGCCATCAAAGTTTAGACATACACCCACCCACATGTATAAGACAAGGTTACTCAAGATGGCTACCAACTTTTTGTCATATTAGATTGCATAATATATGGCCAACTGAGCACAGATACATTTCCTAGGTGGTAGGATATCTTATTGAACCATTTGGTGAATGAGGGGAAGCCACTCAAATGGTCAGATTGTTTGGCTCATCAGCTAAGAGCCCATGTAGCACGAGCCCAGGATCCTCCCAATGGTCAGCAAGCAAGGTTATACATGTCTACATACTTACTGGATGTGATCTGTGCACAAAATCAATTTCCTGGAATGAAATGGATGTGGACACGGAGAGAAACTGTCGTGCATATTTATTGCAAGTTTCTTTCATATTACAACAATCGAGGAGTTATGGAGCAACTTACTGATCACTTCATCATCCCACTATACAAGCTTATCATTCAGGAGGACCCACCTTGCATCTCACAAAGAGAAATGAAGGTGATATTAGAGATTGTGGATTGGTTCGCCTTTCTGGATGGCACATTGATCAGAGTGTTCGGCAGGCAGAATCCACCACATCTTTTGAAAATATATGCCAACGAAAAACTTGTCATGAAAAAAGTATCTTACCATCTTGCCACAGGATTTTCAATAGCACTGTATAAGATGAATAAGGCACCATGGCCCACTCTTCCTTTTCAGATTGGATTATACGAGATAAAGAATCTCAAAGCTGCAGATACTGAATCGAAATCCATAGTGAAGTTTGAATTCAGTACAAAGGAATTCAATCTGTATGATCCAAGGGTAATTGTAGGGACCATTGTGCGAGAATATACTACAACTGGGTCAACGTGGCAGACCAGTGCCCAGAGGAGGAACCATGGAAGAATTGTTGTAACTCTTCCAGACCCTGTGATCCGATCAGTATAGATGAGACTTCTCAAGTTTTTTTGTAGATGACAACAAATCCGGAAGAGACACCAGCAAAAGGGTTACAGGTCGATTTGGGCATCATCCCAAAACATAGATCAATATTTCTTTCTGTTGTTCTAAGTGAACCACCCACTTACGAAAAGCATACTTTTCCGTAACTTTTGGCACGAAACTTTTCACGTTTCAAAATATTCGTACTTTATTCATAAGAGAATAGAAGAAAATGTGTAATGACTAGTTTACATGATAGTACAGGCGTTTGGATTTTCTTCACTGAACATGTTAGTACTATACTGATCATCTTGGCGGTTGGAGAAAGATCTGGTGTTCAAGCTCTCTTTCCTGTCATAATTCTGTGTAGAGAAAGGCTGGGTAACCAAGTTGTATGGCACGTATGGCCACATTTATGCACGCTTCCCAATGCGTTTCACTTTTTTCAGCACCTTGTTTAGCTCTACATATCCCGTGACTGTCACTTTCTGCATCTTTCTGTTTATATCCACCGTTTGAACTCCTGCACAAATTTTCCCACAGAAGAGAAACAAAAGTTATTACAATCATCAAAACCCCAGCTTATAATAACCTAGCAAAGAAAATGTTGGGCTAGTTTGGCCTGTGGCTTAGATGTAGATCTCTGTTGTAACAGTGGAAACATTTAGCATCTCGGTTGATCTAAAAATGGAACTATTTGTAATGCTATGCAAAGTATCCATTTCCATATAATTTAGTGTGCAAAGTGTTCTCCATGACTTGCAGGTTAAACAAAGTAGTTTTGGTAATATTTCTGAGTTTTATGTGTGAGGATTTGTTAATTAAATTTACTGTTTAACATATCACAGTAGAAATACACAGCAAGTAAAATTCACCATAACATAACACAACAAAATATTGATGCAGTTCACCCCTCCTAGGCTACATTTTCCAGTCCAAGGCTCCCCAATGGCATGTCCTTGCTCTATTAATATGCTCAAAATGGTTACACAGTGAAACATATGCCTAAACAGGAAAAACTAACTGTAAATTCGACTTCAAAAGATAGAAAATAGATAGAAATGGCTTTTGTTTCACCTTAAACAGTGAAATACAACCCAAAATAGTGCCTCCTCCATGATGGCCCTAATGGCTCCTTCCTCTTCCCTGAAGAAAAATATGTTGTAGATCACCTTTTTTTGCTCTTAAACCTATCCCAAACTCTCCAGAATGTTGAAGAAACCCAAAATTGACTAAAATTTCATCTTGTTGGTCGAAAATTGAAAAAGTTATGACCAAAACAAATTTTTGCCTGGTGGCACTAAAAAACCTCCTCCAAAACTAGAGGAACTCCAGTTAACTCCATCAAAATATTCGGACATCCATACTTGGCGTAACCACGCGCTAATTCTGGGGAAACATTAAATTTAACTGTTAGTGTTTAGGTGCGTTCACATCCAATAAAGGCGGAAAATGGTTGTTGGGCGGATAAGGATGAGCCCGTGCTCTTGGTCACAACACTGAGGTTCCATGCTTAGGGGCTAGCACAAAGGGAATTACCCCTTTAATTCCGTCGGTTCATATGTTTTAAGCCACGGTCTATAGGTGCCGGTCACGTGACGACGGGGCCGGCCCTGAGGGGCTAGCCCCCCAACCTTCTCCACTCATCAAACAAGTCGACCCAAATCTAAGTTTACTCCACCCGCCTGAATGTTCAAGTTATTTTCCCATAGTGTGTTGGTCGGATCAGCCCTGCCTGTGTAGTCAGGCCGAGGGTTTGACTCCCATGACCACAAAATTTTCTTAACAAGACTTTTCATCTAATGGCCTGGGGCCACGTGGTAGCCTCTGGGCTGGCCACGTGGCACCCTCTGATAGCCCTTCACATATTAATAAAAATTTAACTTGCCTTATATATAAAAAAAAAATGGCATAGTCAACTTAGTCAAAAAGTCCTGTTTTGGAGGTCACTAGACAATTTCAAACCTCAGTAACTTTCTCATACGAAATTAGTTTTGAGAACCGTTCATGGCACCAGAATCACAACGACGAGGCCTTTTCGATCGTTTAGATTAGAACCATTTCTGAGCACTTCCATTTTTGAGCAATTTTTTAACTTGGACATGATCACCTGATCACACCTCCCCAATGGGAAGCTTTTGGACCCCAAAAGATCTCGGGACTACAGAAACTGACGATGAGGAGACTGATTCTCCACTCTTCCAACATTGAACCACTGAAATCTCCCTGATTTCATCAAATTGAGCTTCTCATAAAAAGATAAATTCTTCCTTGAATCTGTTAATCGACTGTTGCTAACCTTGACTGTGTCATGATACAAATTTTTGAAACTTGTAGAACAACAACTAAAATTTTCGGAAAACATACTGCTCCTACAAAGGTCTACCTTCAAAGGAAACTGAAAATAAGATTCACCTTGCCAACTGTCCTTATGGCCATTTTTTGCCAAATGAGCCATGTACTTGTGTCGATTCCTGACCAAGTTTCCTCGCCATAGTACTCTGCCATTCTGTAACCAGAAATGATCATTGCTAAACTTTGTGCCCTCTCTGCTTGCATGCTTTTCCCTCTCTTGGATTTTTGCAGCACCTTGCACTGACACTTTGTTCTCTGCACTGATCGACACTGAAGACACTTGCTGCAACTTCTTGTCATCTTCTTCCAAAGACAACCTTCTTTCAGACTGAAACATCTCATCATTTACATCAGAAATAACATGAAAAGGATTATGTAAAAAATATTTTTTCTTAATCATCAACAAAGTCAAATTTTGACTTGCATTGACAAGCCTTTTCAATTGCCCTGCATTCACTAAAGAAGATTCTAGCTTCTTCCGATGTGCTCTCACAATAAAATCCTTGCCATCCATGAATAGATGATACTTGTTCTCATGGCGATGGAAGATCGCTTTCCTGTCATATAAGTAAGGACTGCCCAACACCACACCTGTAATGTCAAGCAGTACCACATCTAATTCAACCATATCAATATAATGAGCTGTTATGGCGAAGCGCAACATGCACTTCCTTGAAACTTGTAAATTATCATCCTTGCAAATCCATCCAAGTGGATATGGCTTAGGATGTGGAATGGTTTCAAGATTCAAGTTCTTGACTAAGTCTTCTGAGATGAGGTTTGCTTGTGACCCACTGTCAAATAGTGTGTCTATCTTTGTGTGTTTTGAAATGATCCTCACATGAAACAACTCTATTCTCTTCTCTTCACTTGGATCTTCTATGTGATAATTTGACAAACTAGAAATGGGTTTAGTTTCATTTAAAATCTCCTTCCCCTTTATGTTCTTTAGTGCCATAGCTATGCTTTTAGTTTCATCTCCTGATTCAGACCCTAAATCTTGTTTAGCTATTGCAACCATCTTGCCTTTTTCTTTGGCCTTATCTTTGGTTTTGATTTTTTCTAGTTTCAAATCCGGATGAAGTTTCCAGCAATGGTCTTCATCATGGCTTGTTTTGGAACAATTTCTACAGAAGAATTTTCCCTTCTCTTTCCTAGAGTTTGCATTTCTCTTTCTCCCTTTGCCTTTAAATTCACTATCCTCATTCTCATCAAAATATTGTTTACCTCTAGCCTTTAAATGCGTGGCTTGGACACAAACCTCATCTAGACTAGTAGGATTGAACATAAGGATAGTATGTATAAGATAGCTGTGTAAACCACCTGTATATTTCAGCAAAGTCTCTTGGCTATGCAAATCAATTCCTAACAAGAGAGCCCTTTGTCTAAACTCTTGGGTGTAATCTTGGACATTTTGTCCCTTAAGTTGTCTAAAACTTTGCCAGTTCATGATAGCCTTTTGTAAATGAGCTAATGGATAAAATTGCTTTTTAATTACAGAAATAAAATCAACCCATGATAAAGTGATCTTACCATGTTTTCTAATCTCATCCTTGGTTTTGGCTTCCCACCATACCAATGCTGCACCTTCCATTCTCAAAGAGGCTAACTGAATCTTGGCGTCGTCATCATGAAGGTTTTGTATCCTCAAATAAACTTCCAACTGCCTTATCCAATTGTCAAGTTTCTCTGCATTGACTTCACCATTAAACATATGCAACTCAAACTTAACATAAAGCTTTAAAAATGGACTTTTACCAGTGGTTTTAGACTTGTGAGATTGATTCACTGAAGTAGAGGATGACGATGTAGAGGAAGAGGATGAAGATGGGGATGGTGGATCACCATTTCCTCCCTGTCCTTTCTTTGACTTGTCATCACTTTTCTTTCCTCCTGAAGAACCCTCTCCTTATTTCTGATGTTTTGACCTGTCTCCTACAAGCCTGTCATTCCTTTCTTGGCAGAGTATCCTCACCATCTCTTTCATGTCCAAGAAAGCCTTTTGGAACACTTGTTCTTCTTCTTTGGGATCAATGTCTTGAGGAACTTCTCCTTCTCTTGAAGACATGCTTGAGGCTTCTTCTATGACTCTTGGAGGTGAATTAGAAGGTGGAGTTAAAGGAACTCTAGCCCTCCTTGGTTGAGGATTACTTTGTTCTCTAACCAATTGTCCTTCCCCTCTCTTGAGCTTAAGCCTAGTAAGCATCAAAACTTGCAAACGGTTAACTATATATTTTGCACAAGAACAAATGCAGAGTAAAAATCTAGCTCTGATACCAACTGGTCTGAAAATGGAACTATTTTTAATGCTATGCAAAGTATCCATTTCCATATAAGTTAGTGTGTAAAGTGTTCTCCATGACTTGCAGGTTAAACAAAGTAGTTTTGGTAATGTTTATGAGTTTTATGTGTGAGGATTTGTTAATTAAATTTACTGTTTAACATATCACAACATAAATACACAGCAAGTAAAATTCACCATAACATAACACAGCAAAATGTTGAGGTAGTTCACCCCTCTTGGGCTACATTTGCCGGTACAAGGCTCCCCAATGGAATTTCCTTGCTCTATTAATTTGCTAAAAATGGTTACGCAGTTAAAAATATGCCTAAACAGGCAACACCAACTGTAAATTCGACTTCAGAAGATATAAAATAGCTAGAAATGGCTTTTGTTTCACCTTAAACAGTGAAATACAACCCAAAACAGTGCCTCCTCCATGATGGCCCTCATGGCTCCTTCCTCTTCCCCGAAGAAAAATCTGCTGTAGATCACCTCTTTTCACTCTGAAACCTATCCCAAACTCTCCAGAATGCTGAAGAAACCCAAAATTGACTAAAATTTCATCTTGTTTGGTCGAAAATTGAGAAAGTTATGAACAAAACAAATTTTTGCCAAGTGGCATTAAAAAACCTCCTCCAAAACTGGAGGAACTCCAGTTAACTCCTTCAAAATAGTCGGACATCCATACTTGGTGGAACCGCACGCTAATTCTGGGGAAACATTAAATTTAATTGTTAGTTTTTGGGTGCATTCACATGCGAGAAAGGCGGAAACTGTTTGTTGTGCGGATAAGGATGAGCCCGTGCTCTTGGTCACAACGCTAAGGTTCCATGCTTAGGGGCTAGCACAAAGGGGCTTACCCCTTTTATTCCGCCGGTTCATATTTTTTAAGCCACAGTCTAGAGGTGTCGATCACGAGACGACGAGGTTGGCCCTGAGGGGCTAGCCCCCCAACCTTCTCCGCCCATCAAACGAGTCGACCCGACTCTAAGTTTACTCTGCCTGCCCGAATGTTCAAGTTATTTTCCCATAGCGTGTTGGTCAGGTCGGCCCTACCCGTGTAGTTGGGTCGAGGGTTCAACTCCCATGACCACAAAAGTTTCTTAACAAGCCTTTTCAGCCAATGGCCTTGGGCCATGTGGCAGCCTCCGGGCAGGCCACGTGGCACCCTCTGATAGGCCTTCACATATTAATAAAAAAACTAACTTGCCTTATGTATATTTAAAAAAAATAAAAAATGGCATAGTCAACTTAGTCAAAAAGTCATGTTTTGGAGGTCACTAGACGATTCCAAACCTCATTAACTTTCTTATACGAACTCGGTTTTGAGAACCGTTCATGGTGCCAGAATCGCAGCGATGAGGCCTTTCCATTCGTTCAGATTGCAACCATTTCTGAGCACTTTCATTTTTGAGCAATTTTTTAACTTGGACATGATCACCTGATCATCGGTACATAAATCAGTAACAAAGCTAACATATTGGAAATGAGAAAACATAGATCTTGAGCTGCAAATTTTCAAAAGCCCAAAGCTAAAAATATTGATAAAACAAAGAAAACATAAACTTTGAGCTGAAAAACTGAAGAAACTCTAAAGAATTAATCATCACACAAGTAGTTCAGGCTGAAATCTAAACACACTCTTGTATGGGCTTTACTAGAGCAAAAATTCTTGGAAGGTTTAGACCTCATTCTGACTAAAAATGGGATATTCTCTATTAAAAAAATCATTTGGCAAGATGGGAATAAGCCCTTGTTTTACCTACCATAGAGGAGATAACTTTGTTAACCTTGCGATCACACCCTTCACAGTCCATTCTAACTTTCAATTCAACAGTCTGTATTCACACCCAATCATAACTATCACTATGAAGCTTAAATTTATACTCAAATATCTCAACATCAACATGGGCATATGAAGAACAATGAATCCCATTATGCACAAATTTATCAACATGGACACATGAACAATAATGAATCCAATACCTAAAATCGCTTCTTCTTGTTCTACTTCCTCCAAACAGATCTGAGAAATATTCCAAGGCACCCATGGCAAGCCCCATGGATTCTGACAGCAAAATTCTTTTGATGAAGATGAATATTATTATTATTATATACATATATCATTATTAATTGAATTTATTCAATATAAGAAATTAACTAATTAATTATTTATTTTTATTTTATTTTATTTAATTTAATCTAAATAAAAACAATAATAAAAATAAATTAATTATTTCCTAGATATTAGTGCTTGTCGGCTCTTTTTCAAAATTTCCTCTATATGGACTCTTCCTGTGGACTCTTCTGATGGAAAATCTTCTTAGTTTATAGTTTTTTGTCATGTTTTTGGCAATTAATAGTTATAGTTTCTGTTTCAGTTGTAAATGTTATGGACATAGTAAAGTGATAAAAGCAGTAACTAGAAATTGCACCATATGTTGCAAAAGAAATGTCGTAAGGCAATAACAGAGGAAAGAGTAGCATAGAAGAAATAAGTTGTTTCAGAGAAGGAGCCGTGAAGGAATGAAAGGCAAATTTTGCTTACATGGAAGCAGGGCGTGGAGGTTTCAAAGATATTGATTATAAGAGTTATCAACCAGAAAATTTTGTTATAGATATTGAAATAGGCAATTGTGGGTGAAAACATATATGTAAACCAACATAATGAAATAAGTTGTTGCACATAAGGAGCCATCGTGAAGGAATGAAAGGAAAATTTTTCTTCCATTGAAGCAAGTCATGGAGGTTTCAAAGATATTGATTATAAGAGTTATCAACCAGAAAATTTTGTTATAGATATTGAAATAGGAAATTGTGGGTGAAAACATATGTGTAAACCAAAATAATATGTTCACATATATATAAATTTTGTTATAGATATTGAAATAGGAAATTGGGGTGAAAATATTTTGGTGATTAATAATCCTGTGAAACAAGCATGAAATCAACATGTAACTCAAATAAGATATTTTAAATACATTCAAGTACAATCTATCTAGCATATATGTAAATAAAGAGAATTTTAATTAACACAAATAGAGTTTACTCCAAGTTCATCTACATATCCTAGCGCCAATTGTATTTTTAAGATATATATTTGATGATAATAATATTTTTTTTTTAGAAAATAAGACTAAGTTGGAACTAAATAGATTTAGTGAATTGCATAGAGATTTAACACATTAGAACACATTAAGTGAAGGGGCATTAATGTTCCTTACCTCCAAATGTAGTATAATGTGATGCATCAATATAAAAATCCCTTCATTACCTCCAAATGTATTATAGTGTGATGCATCAATATAAAAAGCCCTGCACCTACTTAGAAATTTTAGTTCAAAATTTTAGAAGTTAATATATATATATATATATATATATATATACACTAGTGAAACAATATATCATAATATGTATTTATTCTAAATGAAAAAAATGATGATCTACTATAAAACATAAGAGCATCAAAGGAAAATAGAAAGCCTAAAGGAATGTGGAGGTACAAAATAGAGAGCATGAAGGAGATGTATAGGTACAAAACAAACATGTCCTCATCCCATCTCCCTGCCGGCTATCTATTTTGATGGAGCCTGTCGGGATGGGATTATGGGGTGTGGAGCGTGGATCAAGATCTCAAAAGCAGAAAGGATTCACATCTGCTGGAATGGGGGAAGGGGATCTAATAATTTTGTGGAGTTAATGGCACTTTGGTGCGGTCTGTTGGCTTCTTGTAATCTGGGTCTTCGACAGGTTTCCATATATGGGGATTCCAAGCTTATCATTGATTCTTTGCTTGGTAGATCTCCCCACTCCTCTATTACCTCCCATGGATGGTTCAAGAGGACTAAATACTTGTAGGAAAAGCTGAATTTTCCACCAATACTCCACATTTACAGGGAAAATAACACTAGGGCTGATTGGTTATCAAAACAAGATTTGGATATGGAATATGGCATATTACAGGTATCTCAATACATTCACAACAACAAAGTCTGGAAAAGTGATATCCCTATTCCATGACTTTTGTTTTTGTGATGGCTGGATGGACTTCTGCAGTGTTGGGGGTTCTCCTCTTTTGGTTTTCCATTTCTTGTATGTTTTCCTCATCTAGTTTTTATCAGCTATGAACAAAAAGCGAGCCTGTCGTATTTTCTCAAGCGAGCCTGCACTATTTTTTTCTTTTCTCATTTGCTGATATTGGGTCATATCAAGCGAGCCTGCTAAATTTCCAAACACCAAACAAGCGAGCCTGTTTAATATTTTCTCCATAGCCTGAGTGAGGTCTTCATGGTAGATGGGGGACAACCTATTTCCCTCATATTCAGCAGTTCCTCATGAATTATGCACACTGTTCCTAGAAAGAGTTTTTCCTCTATATGGTGTATTTTGTGGATCTAATACTTTTCGCAGGTTTTTTTTACAGGAACGACCAATAGTTTATGTTTATTTGTCTTTACAGATGTGCAGTACTTAATATGAATGATATGTTCTGATAATGATGGATAGAGTGTAATCTAACCATCCCTTCTACTATTAAACTCGTCATCTTACAGAAGGGTTGTTTGGCACTACCCATACAACTGAATGTACTGTTTATATATTTCTATATAATACATCATTTTTTTCTTTCTGAAAAAAAAGGTGCAAAACAAAGAGCTTGAAATAGATGTGGATATACCTTGAAATGTTGAGGAAATGAGAGATGTAGAGAAAATTGTCAATGAGAATATTGACCACACTAGTAACTAAAGGTAAATTTAGTGTTAATTAAGAAATGAGAATTATGAACATTCATCTTTATTGCTCAAGATAAATCATGTCTTGTGAAATAATTTGGAAATTAAAAAAAAATATCACATATTTAAAAAAATTTCATTTTTAATTTAATTTTTTATATATTAAGAAATACTACTCATGAATAATAAAAGAGTTGTAAAATATATATATATATATATATATATATATATATATATATATATATATATATATATATAATCATGTATTTTTGGACTAATAAAATAGTTGTAACAAAAATAATATAGAACATGAAAAACTATGTATATTTGGATGTTGTAACATAAACAATATATAACAAAAAAAACCATGTATTTTTGGAATAATAAAATAGTTGTAAAAAAAATAATATAGAACACGAAAAACTATGTATATTTGGATGTATCAAAATTTAGATACATTTTATTAAGTAAAAATTTAAAAGAATAATGGTTATAAACAATTAAAAATAATTTTATTGAATAGTTAGTTTAGATATATATTATTTATTAGAGGGATCAATTCTCTTTTCATTCTAAAATAAATTTGCATATCAAGACATGCTCTTGGTAGATCCACAATTAAGATTGATCTAGGCCATCTTAATTTCCCCCTTTAAATAAACTATATTCCACATGAATACCATGGGTCAATACCATGGGCTGTTTTTATAGTTTATTATTATTTTATTTTATCACCTAAATTCAATTTAACTTATTAAAAAGAAAAAAAAAATACTAAAAAAAAAATATAGAAAAATATTTACATTTACATATAAAAATATAACAAATAATAAGAAAAAAAACTAACATAATAAAAAATATATATATATATATAACTATTTACTTTTGGATCTAATGGCCTAAAACATTTCAATCGTCTAACATTTGATCCAATGAATCAGACATGGACACAGTGGCAGCTAGGGGAGTTGTTTTCAAATAAGAATGCCTTATGGAGGTTTGCATATCAAGACATTTGATCCCTCTTGGCTCTTGGTAGATCCAAAGTTAAGATTGATCTAGGCCATCTTAATTTCCCCCTTTAAATAAACTATATTCCACATGAATACCATGGGTCAATACCATAGGTTGTTTTTATAGTTTATTATTATTTTATTTTATCACCTAAATTCAATTTAACTTATTAAAAAGAAAAAAACAAATACTATAAAAAAATATAAAAAAATATTTACATTTACATATAAAAATATAACAAATAATAAGAAAAAAAACTAACATAATAAAAAATATATATATAACTATTTACTTGTGGATCTAATGGCCTAAAACATTTCAATCGTCTAACATTTGATCCAACGACTCAGACACGGACACAGTGGCAGCTAGGGGAGTCGGCATAACTAGAAGGAAAAAATAATACAGTTTTGGTTAGCCTTTAACTCTATGCGGTGGCCAATAGACCTGGTTTCCTTCGGGCATGTTGAGGCTACCATTAATGATTGAATATGTATATCAACTTGCTCTTTAAAAATTTGAAAATAGAAAGGTACTACGAAGTTTTAAAAAAAAAAAAAACAACTCTCTGCAGTGCCCAACAGACCTACCTTCCTTCGTGGAGGTTGAGGTTACTGTAAATGATAGAATATGTATGGAAACTTTCTCTTTAAAAAAATTAAAATAGAAAGGTACTACGAAATTTACAAAAAAAAAAACTCTTCTCTATAAATTTGACCGAAGTCCTTCTTTCATTTCTTCATTCAATAGTCTTGTCTCCATGGAGATTCTAAAGGTCGACATATATTCTCTGACACTGTGGAAAATCCCGATTCCTCTTCATCAACTGATAACCACAGAAGCTTGAAAACCAACAGAATTCTTTACTAAATAGCTAAAGCAAGGGAGTCTAACTGATCCAAGGCAGAGGCCAACGATTCTTTGGATTTGGTTGTTCACTGTAAAACTAATCCAAGAAGAAGACTTTTCAATATTGGGAAAAATGCTCTTCAATATTGGGAAGATTGCATAAAACAAAGTTCACTAAAATTTTGAGATGAAGATCCAAAACCTTATAAAGGCAAATGGCAATAGCTCATAGGACCGTGACACTGTGAAAGTGGGTAGCGTACCCTAATACAAAAGAAAATTGATGGTTGGGTGGCTGGTCTGTGGTATGGGTTGCCCTTCTTGTCAGGGTCGATGGTTCACTGTTTCCCAACAGTCCACAGAATTAGTAGTGTTTATTGCTGAGAGTTCATTGAAATTAGTTGGAGTTTGGTTTTTCCTTGATTAAGTTTTAATTAATATTTTGTTACATATTATTATTTAGGTCTGTGATTGGTGGTTAAAAAATATTTTAGTTTGGTGTCGGTTAGTATTAATTAATTGTATATTGTTAGATCTAAGACTTTTGTGATCCATAATGTAGATAAAAGTACTTTCAGAAAAATCACATCATTAGGATTAGGTCGACGTTTCGAACCAACGAATGTGGTTCATCCTTAGGACAAGGTGGATCAATGAATAAATAGTGGAGATGCATCATTGCCCGAAATTAGCCGTTGAGAACTAGCTATTAAGACTAGCAGTTAGAAATTTAGTTAAATTTTTTATTAATTAAAAATATTTAATATCTTAACAAATAGGTTAATAAATTATTAAGTAATTAAAATGGGTAATAGGGAGGGGAAAAAGATTTTAGTTTAAAATATTCCTTAATTAATTTTAAAAAAAAATTAAAAAATAAATAAATAAATAAAACCAATAAATTAATTAAAATAAAAATAAACTAAGGGAAAAATCTTGCCACCATGTTTGTATTGAAGACTCAAAGGTCGTTGCTAAGGTAGATCACTTTCACCATAGGAAATTAAAGGAAGCGATCTAAATTGAACGACATTCTAAGAATATCAACCGCGATGATGGTTGGAAATTAAGTAAGAGTTGGGCCCGGTTCTAATGTTTGTTTTATTTATTTTTATTTATTTATTTATATTTTTATCTATTTATCTATTTTTTTTTTTTAACCCCTCCCTAGTGGCTTCTTAGATCTCTTTGCTTATTTATTATTTTTATTAGATCTTTTTGTTTATTTATTATTTTATATTTTTAATTTATTGATTTAATTCATCCAATAATTAAATAAATTATTTATTTAGTTCTATCAAGAAAATTTTGCCCCTTCCCTATCATTTTATTAACTATTATATTTATTTATAAACCCCTTATTAAAAAAATTATTTAATTTACTTATTTATTTAGTTATTAAAAATTTACCCCTCCCTAAGTTTATTTTTATTTTAATTAATTGATTGGTTTATTTATATTTTTTAACAATTAATTAAGTAATATTTTAATCTAAAATCTTTTTCCCCTTCCTATTACCCATTTTAATTACTTAATAATTTATTAACCTATTTGTTAAGATATTAAATATTTTTAATTAATAAAAATTTTAACTAACTTTCTAACGGAGTTGTCTACCAGGCAACGAAATAGCGCGGACGACAGTTTTTTGCCGGAATCCGGGCAACTAAAATTCAAGAAATGAGGTAGCTGGAGTGTTTGGAATCCATTTTTGACAGTGGAAATGGATTCAACACTACCAAAAACCCTTAGGGCACTCAAAATACTAAAGTTTAACAACTGTAAACATGATTCTGACAAAATCTTTGCCGGATTTTTTAAAAATCTTTGCCGGATTCTGGGCCAAAACATTGCTTGGGAAGACTACGGCCTTTCTAACTGCTAGTTTTCAACGGCTAATTCCGAGCAATGATGTATCTCCACTATTTATTCATTGAGATCGATTAATTTCTCCACCTTGTCCCGAGGATGAACCACATTAGCTGGTTCAAAACGTCGACCTAATCCTAATGATGTAATTTTTCCGAAAGTACTTTTAACTATATATTATAAAAATATGAACAGGTGTTGGACTTCAATTGGAAATGGTTTTTCGTTTTTCTTTTGAATGTGACCAATCAAAACTTTGTGATATTTGATGAATTCAATGTTGAATTTGTATTTTAATAATTTAGGTGGTTTCAAAGACCTGCAATTTTTTAGATATTATTTATGGTGAAATTACGTTTTTATATCTTTACATTATATTTCTAAGTAGGATCTTTTATATTAATTAATAAAATAGAAATGTTTGTTGAGGAATTATATCTCAATTTTATTTAAAAAATTAAGCAATAAAAAAAAACAATATTGTTAATTTTTTAAATATATATATATATATATATATATATATATATATATATATATATATATATTATTATTTTTTTTTTTTTTGCTTCAGATTTAGGTTGAATATAGGGAAAGGTCAGTTTATTTGTTGGATGGAAGATAATTATTATTCTCAATAATTGATCCTCACTCTCAACTTTTTTTTTATTGAATTTTTAATATGAAATATAATTAAAAGTAAACCCCACATAAACCAACTAACTTACATCTCAAAAAAATTAAATTTTCCAAAATAAATCAAATATCTATATTTAGAAATTTCAATATATGTTAAAAAATCACAACGACAAGAAAAACAAAACAAATTATGTCAATTGGGGATTTAATTGCCACAAGTGACATGATGAGCTTTGATGTAATGGTTTCAAGTCTTGTTGTTGAGAATGAAGAGTCCCTTGAGGATATCCATTGGTTTATTCTTTTAGATGTTACATATATGTTTTTTTTTTAATGTTAGGTGAAAATCTCCCACATAATGGGATGTAGAGCATTTGGGAATCAATCACCTACTTTTGTTGTTCAAAGTAAACTCCAAGGTAATGACAAAACCACCTTCTCTAATTTGCATTTCAAGCAAAGAACTTTGTCTTCAATCACACCCAAGCCTTCTAACAAGTGGGTTTCCCCATCTATATGGCTACTAGAGAGCTTTATCAAACTAAAATTTGATGGAGTCTCTAAAGGTAATTTCAAATTAGCAATAATATAGGGTTTACATTTTGCATGTTAACTCAACTTCAACAATATTATAGTGGAGGGAAACTCTCCAATCAGCATTCAAGCTCTAAGGAAAAAATAGTGTGGAGAAAATCCTGATTTGGTTTTCATGAATCCTGAACTTTGATTTCTTCCCAAGTGGTGGTATGGCATGGCATCAAACTTAGGTGTGTCTGGACCAAATTTATAAAAATTCCTTGGTTTTATAATGTTAGTATCTATCCTAGTTTAAACACCCCCTCTAGTAACCACACGAATAGTGTGTCTTATGCCTCCACCATTCAACCTAGGTTCATAACTTACTAAGTTTGTTGTCCTCTTCCTTGCATAGCTTCTATACCAATAAATGTTAGAGATAATTAGCATTATTACTACCATTATTCGCTCCCATGTTCATTAGAAAGGCTAAGGGCCTAGCAAAATTTCTAACCAACAAAGGAATGAGGTTGGAGTAGAAGACATTGAACTACCCTTGAACAAAGGGATTTTAAAGTAGTTGAGAAAATAATGATTAAAGTTTAAGAATAGATAAAATAACATTGATAGGGTGATAAATGAGTGTGTTATGAACGATGTCTAGGGAGTGATTCTAGTAGTAGCTATGCACGGTCCATAGATGTGAGGAATGAAAATAGGGAAATGATTATAAATATCTTGAATAATGTCTACAGTAAATATTTTTGAGTTTTACTTTTTCAATCAAATCTTATTATTTTCTTCAATTTTATGAGTCAAAATTTCTCTCCAAAATCTCTTATTATCTAATTTTAATAATTTACAAAGTCTTCATTTACCTTATAAACTTTTTTATTATTCTAATAAAAAAATTAATTTAATTTAATTTTTTTTATATAAAGTTGATCGCTGTTGACATTCATCAAGATTATTTTTATTTTCTAAATATTAATAAAAGAAGAAATTACTTAGTATGTTTATAATTTTATTTCTATGATTAAAAAAATTTAAGAAAAGTAATCTTATTTATTATAATTTGGATGAATTAAAAGGTCAAAATTGTGATTTAATGTAAGGGGAAAAAGAAAAAATGCTTTTGATCTCCAACTTTATTTAGTGTCATAAAATTGATGAATTCTTTTAATGAAATCATCATCTTATAAAAAAATATTCTTATTTTAACAATATTGATTATATAAGCTATTCATTTAATGTTAAATAATAAATACTATATAAGTTAAATGTCATTAACTACCTTATTTTTATTGAGAGAATGTTCTCCATCAATTACCTTCATAAATGTTATTTGCACTTGCACGTACTATTTTCTCAATGATGAGAAAAATGGTTATAACTTATTTCTCTAAGTTAGTAGATTCATAAACTTAAGTTGGTTTATCACTATTATTTTAAAAATATCATGTTACTTAGAATCATTCATTTATGATTTATGTCAATGAGTTACTCTAATAAATGTGTTTTATTGCACCTAAATTTACTATTATCTCAAAAATGAGAAAGTTATTATGATTTATTTCTCAAGTAGCAGATTCATAGACTTGAATTGATTTATCTAAAAAAAATGTTAATTAGAATGATTCATTTAAAAAAAAATGTTAATTGGAATGATTCATTTATGATTTATGAGTAGTATATTTGGAATGCAAATTTGTTTTTTCTTTACATTAAAAGAAAGAGAACTTACTATTTTCTCAAGTAATAGATTCATCAAGGTAGTAGTAGATTTATCAATCTAATTTGGTTTATCTCTATTTTTTGAAGAAGAAAAAAATCATGTTACTTGGAATGATTCATTTATAATTTATGAGTTTTGGAATGTGAACCTATTTCTGCTTTACATTAAAGAAACACATTTTTGATTCATACTAACATGCACTTCTACCTCCTGGATGCGAGTGTCAATCAGGTTTAATGAGCCAGGCAAGTTGATGGAGTTATGGACCGGCAAGTGGCATAGCCACATGGCCACTCATAAACTCACACAGCCTGTATTTATTGCCTCCACCGTCATTCTTTGCAGCACATTAACGCTGCTCTCCAGTCGAGGCTCCCCTGTTGATGTTTTAATGTCGCTCCTCACCATGGTCACTCCAAGAAATTCCTCATTCACCCCTGTGCCGTTAACCTTCATTTGTCCTCCCAGTGTTGCAGAGCCGAGCTCGCGCACGACGACGGGAAGACGATGCCATCTCCTTTGTTGTATTGAACTGGTGTCTGGCCTCCATTTCTCACCTAGACTGCTCTGCAATCTGCACTTTGCCTCAAACCCTTGCGCCTCTATTACCTCGACCCTCTCTGCATCAGTGTCCAATTCTCACAGAGTCAACATGCCTCGTCTTCGCCAACGAATGCGATGCCGCAGAGGCAGCAGCCGTGGCAAAATTGTGTGGTCATCGCCCTCGTCCTGGTCTGACTCCTCCTCTCCATCACTCGACAATTCTCTGGGTCGTTACCCGGCTACTCGTAGTGATCGCGGTTGCGCCATGAATGTTGGCCAGTCCAGTTCCCAGCCCGCTCATGCTCTTCCCCCAGCCAACCTCCAGACGCTGCACCATCCGGTTGACTCTTCCCCTTCGCAGCCTACCTTCTATTCCACTTCGGTCATGCCCAATCAGTCAGCTCGGTTTTATTTCTCGTGTAATATGGATCGCCCTCATATCATTGCAACCATCACGGTCTTCTTCAAAGAGGAACCACCCAGCATTGAGTTGCAGAAGAATGCTGATGGTCAGGGCATTGAGTTGCAGAAGAATGCTGATGGTCAGGGCGTGCCCCTTTCAAGAAGCCGAAGCAGGAACAAGGACAATAGCTATAGTGACGAACAGGAACGCGACCACCTCAACATTTCAATGAAAGCTGAGGATGACACCGCGATAAAGCATGCTGAGGAGGATGATATCGACGAATACAGATGTCTGATTGTCAAAGAACACTCACCTTCCCCATGATATTTAGGCAATCAGGTTCTGTTAGTTGTTCAATTTCAAGTTCCAAGTGTTGTGTTTTTTCTTTGACTATTGCAAGGTCGGCGTCTAATTTACAAGTGCCAATTTCAAGGCCTGTGTCTAAGTTTCTAGGCAGTTGCGCTTTCGCTTTGAATATTGCAAAAGATGCACTTTCACTCTATGTTTTGTTGGTTTCCCCTACGTGGGCAGCAACTAAACTCTTGAACGGACTGGTTTCCCACTTTCGGGCAGTCAATTTTCCTATTTTTCATGCTGAAATATGCCAAGAACATGGCTAGCACTGTAGAGGCATGAGCCTCCTTGTACTCTTTTGTTACACTAATAGAACTTAGACTTATTTAGAAGAAAAAAAAAAAAAAACAACATGCACTTCTACCTTTATAATACTAATTTTGAAAAATTACAATTAATTTTTTATTTATTTTTTATTTAAATCTAATCTTAGTGAACGTGAATCATAATTATCATTTCATTAATTTTTAAATCCTAAATAAATATATAAATAAATCTTAAAAATCATCAATTGTTATTTCAGGCAATGATGCATTTTCACTATTTATTCATTAAGATTGATTAGTTTCTCCACCTGTCCTGAGAATAAATCACATTAGCTAGTTCGAAACGTAGACCTAATCTTAATGATGTGATTAATTCAAAAGACATTTATCTATATTATAAATCACAAAAGACTTAGATCTAACATCATCTCTTCACTCAAATTTGATTAGAGAATCCAAAATCCAATAGGGCAACATGCCGTAATAAAAAAGCCAACTGATGGGTGGGTGGCTGGTCTGATGTGTGGTTCGCCGATCTTGTCAGGTGCAGGTCACAAGTTTAGCACTGTTTATCGCTGAAAATTCATTGGGATTACTTTGAGTTTGGTTATTACCGTGATTAACTTTTATTTAATACTTTGTTATTATATATTATTATTTAGGTCTGTGATGGCTGGTTAAAAAAATATTTTAGTTTGGTATCGTTGAGTATTAATTAAAATGTATATTAGAAAAATCTGGTTAGGTGTTGGACTTCAACTGGAAATGTTTTTTTTTCCGAATGTGACTTTGTGATTTCTGAAGAATTTAACGTTGAATTTGTATTTTAATAATTGAAGTGGTTTTGAAGAGTTTCCAACATTTTAGATATTATTTATGCGCTTACGAAAATTTTTATATCTTTCAATCATATTTCAACTTTAACTTAATTTTGTCATTTATGAAGAATCTAATGTTGACTTTGTAGTTTAATAATTGAGGTGGATTTGAAAAGCTAGCAATTTTATTAAATATTATTTATGCATTTATGAATTTTTATATATCTTTAAGTAGGACATTTTATTATATATAAAATGCTCTTAAATGTTTCTTAAAGAATTATACCTCAGTTTTATTTTAAAATTTTTAAATTTTTAAACTTAAATTTGTTAATTTTTATTTAAATATATAAATAAAAATTTCATAATTTTTTTTTTTTTTTTAAAGTTAGGTTGAATATAGGGAAGGGTAGTCTATATGTTAGATGTAAGATAATTTTTATTTTTTATAATTGGTTTTCATTTTTAATTCTTTATAATGAAATTTTGAATACAAAAAATTTAAGTAAAACTAAACTTCACACAAACCATCGATTACAAAATAAATCTTATTTCAAAATTTCAATATATGTTAAAAAACAACAACAACAACAACAACAACAAGAAAAACAAAACAAATTATTTCAAGTGGGTTTATCTTGGGTGGTTGGGAGAAATGATTGAGCTTTGATGTAATGGTTTCAAGACTTGTTGTTGAGAATAAACAGTGCCTTAAAGATATCAATCAATTTATTTTTTTAGATGTTGTCATGTACATAAATGATTTTTCTTTTTTTGATGTTAGGTGGCAATCTCCCCCATAATGTGTTGTAGAGTATTTGGGAATCATTCACCTACTTTTGTTAGCCAAAGGAAACTCCAAGGTAATGAAAAAACCATCTTCTCTAATTTGCATTTCAAACAAAGACCTTTGTCTTCAATCATGCCCAATCCTAGTAACAAGTGGGTTCCCCATCGATATGTCTATGAGAGAGCTTCATCATACTAAACTTTGGTGGAGTCTCTGAAGGTAATTGCAAATTGGGTAAGGAACCAGACATGTCTTTAGAAATGATTTTGATAGCATTCTATTCACCTTTACTTCCCATCTAGGCAAAGACACAAATAAAGTAGTGGGGGATTTTCGTGTAATAAAGGGCTTACATTTTGCACGTTAACCGACTTCAACAATATTATAGTGGAGGGAGACTCTTCCATCGGATTTCAAGATTTAAGGAGAAATTAGTGTGGGGCAAACCATAATTTGGTTTTCATGAATATTGACCCTTGATTTCTTCCCTCAAGGGTTGGTATGGCTTGACATCAAACTTATGTTGAAAATGGCACTAAGAAGGATTCTAATTTAATTTTCCCTTGAATTAATTTAGAAGAAAATTGTAATTCCACATCATATGACAACTTGTACGAGTTAACTAAGTTAGTTTGTCTTAGTTGGTTCAGTTAATTCAAGTTGAGGGTCTAACTTGAGTCATGTACAGTGGCTCCTACTTTATAGGAGCCCTGGTTGAGTTTATTTTGAGTTGTAATTAATTAATTTAGTTTCATTGAGTTAAAATTTAGTTAAACAAGTTACAACTGTTGGAGGAACTAGCACGAGGTCTTGCAGTGGAGATCAACTTTAGTGTTCAACCAGTTAACTGAAAATTCAACCATAAATAACTCATGCATGTGTGATCTACGAGTTAACCAGTTGATATTGAAGTTCAAGGGCAATGTACTATCATCTGTATAATTATCCAAATTGTACAGGTGGTGCATGCAGTCAAAGGAAGACTTATGATGGATTGCACAGTTATGGATGAAGAATTTCCCTAAATAATAGGGGCTCATTCCCAAGGAAACAGTGCAAGGAAATAGGGACTTTGGCAAGCCAAAATTTGGTTAAGTATTGGCCTAGGCTTGTCTAGGTGGTAGTGAGACAAATAGAGATAGTGCAGAGGTTGCTTGGGGTTAAGAAAAACATTGTAATCTTCTCATATTTTCGAACTAATGCAATATACAGATAGCAGGGTTTTTAGCTGTGGCTTTCCCCAGGAAATCATTGTGGAATGTGTTGATTGAATTCTTTCTCTTGTATGCTTCGTGATTTCGCGATTGTTAATCGTTTTCGCAGTTGGTAGAGTAGATTCAAGTATATTGTTTTAGTAAATTACAATTAGTAGTTTGAATCTACAATGAATTTTTACATAGTATCAGAGTAGAAATCACAATTGAAGAGAAGAATATGAGTTTGTCTTTGCAGGAGGAACGATTTTTGTAGGTCTATTCTCCAGAGCTAGCAGCGGGATTAGGATGGTGTTCTATAGTCTGAGGCTTGAGTATGCCCTTGAGGGTAGCTCAAATTACATTGCTTGGAAGGAGCAGATGGAAGCAATCATGGAAGATAATGGACTGAAGGATACATTTATAGCAATGTTCCGAAACTAGGAGTTGTAGATGCATAGAACAAAGCAGAGTGGAAGAATAACGTAGCCAAGGCAAGAAGGATCTTACTGGAAGGAGATCGAGCTCATATTGTCACGAACATCCATAGGGAGGAGACTCCATATGAAATGTGGAAGGCCTTGACAAACTTGTTTCAGACCAATAGTGGCCACATCAAGCTAGCATTGAAGGACAAGCTTCGAAAGATCAAGATGGAAAAGGGAAACACAATACCACAATACTTTAGCAAGTTCACCCAATGTCGGGATGAGCTTGGGAGTGTTGGTGTTATAGTTGTTGAAGATGATCTGGTCAGCCTAGCACTTCTAGGCCTTCCCAAGAGTTGGCACAACTATCAAGATTCGGTAAATGGGAGGGAGAAGCTACCAGAGTAGGAGTGTTTGTGGTCCAACTTGGTGCAAGAAGAGGTAAGGCAGAACACCAGAGATGAGACCTCATCCAAATAAGTGGAAGAGGACTTTGTAGTAGTCAAAAAAGAAAATAATGCCAAGGGAAAGAAGTCCCAAGGCGAGGTGGACAAGAAGAAATAATTTTCAAACATCAAGTGTTTTCACTGTCATGAATTTAGGCACTATGCCATGAAATGTCCACAGAAGAAGGCAAGCAACAAGAAGCCTGCAGTAGCAGTAGCAGGTGAAGCTCTAGCTTCATAATTCGGGCTTGATTTTACACTCATTGCATGCATTGAAAGCACTATAATGGGAAGGATGTGGCATCTCGACAATGATGCCTCGTTCCATATGACGGGGAATAGAGATCTCTTCAGTGACATGGAGGAGAAACACTTCAAGCAAAACATTGAGTTTGGAGATGACATAAGATATAGTGTGACCAGTATCGATACAATTACTTTTTAGTGGGAGTCTAGCTCCCCTCTCAGACTCAAGGATGTAATGTTTGTTCCAGGACTAAAGAAGAATATTTTTTTCATCGAGGTATTGGAAGACCGTGGCTACGATGTGATATTTAGCAAAGGGAAGGCTTTCCTTAGACACATTCCCATGGGATAGGTGAAACAGATCGGTGTGCGATTCAAGAACATGTATGCACTTGAGGTAGAAGATGCATGCAAAGCCTTGAGGAGCAAGGAAAAGGTTAGAGACTTGGTGGTTGAGAGGGAGCATGAATTACCTCTCAACATGCTGCCTCAGCAAGTTATGGAGCAACCACAGTTGGAGAAGTAGAGACGAGGCTGAGTGGAGACATCCACACAAGCTGAGACCTCCATTAGGGGGGAATTTTGAGCCAAGTGGGAAGAGGGAGCACATGCAACCATACCTTCAGGTGAGAGGTGGGGCAATGTGAAGCATTAGTCAAGTGCAAAAATTTGGGCAGGATCCATTAAGGTGTTTTTGTCTCATGGTTCATTACCTTGGTACGGGGGCCCACAATATCTAGTAGCAGGAGGATCAATGTCAACTAGATACTGAGTAGTGCGGAGCAGTTTTGACAACAAAGAATGTGGCTTAGTAGCAAAGTCAGGAGCAACACAGTTTTCCCAGTAGACAGTTGCAGATTGATTCAAAGAATATTTTTTATTTTATTTTTATTCTCAGTTGCAGATGTTGCAGTAGCAACAACAACAATGAGAGGTGTTGCATGGAATACATTCCAAAGGTATTGGATCGGGGTAGAATTGAATCCCTTTCTTGCTGAGAGGTACTGTTGAAAATAGCACTAAGAAAGATTCTAATTTATTTCTCCCTTGAATTAAATTAGAATAAAAAAGTAATTCCACATCACACGACAACTTATACAAGTTAACTAAGTTAGTTTGACTTAGTTGGTTCAGTTAATTCGAGTTGAGGGTCTAAATTGAGTCATGTACAGTGGATCCTACTTTATAGGAGCCCTGGTTAAGCTTATTTTGAGTTATGATTAATTAATTCAATTTAACTGAGTTAAAGTCAGTTAAACTAGTTCCAATTGTTGGAGGAACCAGTAGGAGGTCTAGCAAGTGGAGAGAAACTTCATTGTTCAATTAGTTAACTATCAATTTAGCCATAAATAACTCATGGATGTGTGATCTACGAGTTACCCAGTTGAGACTGGAGTTCAAGGGTAATGTACTATCAGTTGTATAATTATCCAAATTGTATAGGTGGTGCATGCAGCCAGATGAATACCTATGATGGATTGCGCAGTTATGGATGAGAAATTTCCCTAAATAATAGGGGATAATTCCCAAGGAAATAGGGACTTGGGCAAGCCAAAATTTGGTTAAGTATTGGCCTAAGCTTGTCTAGGTAGCAGTGAGACAGATAGAGATAGTGGAGAGGTTGCTTGGGCTTGAGAAAAACATTGTAATGTTCTCATATTTTTTGACTAATGCCATATACAGATAACTGAATTTTTAATAGTGGCTTTCCCCACGAAATCCTTGTGTAATGTGTTGATTGAATCCTTTCTCTTGTATGCTTCGTGATTTCATGATCGTTAATTGTTTCCGCTGTTGGTAGAGTAGATTCAAGTCTATTGTTTTAGTAAATTACAATTAGCATTATGAATCTACAAGGAATTTCTACAACTTAGGTGTGCCTGGATCAACTTTCTAAAAATTCCCTGGTGTTATAATGCTAGTACCTATCTTAGTTTGAACACCCTCTTTAGTGACCACACTAAAGGTGGGTCTTATGCCTCCACCTTTCAAATTGGGTTCATGTTGGAATTTCCAAGCACCCCAGGTTTGGTCTAAGCCTTAGTTAGGAACATAAACGCACAACAGACGCCCAACCAAAATCAACTTTGCACGACAGAATATATCAATTACGAGATCAATAACAACACATAGTATTTTATGGCCCAAAACACATTCCTTATTAGTGCATCGAAAAGAAAACCTTAAGGCTTTCGTACCACAGATCATGGTCGTTTACAAACCCAGTGCAATGCTAATATACATAGTCAATCATTCAACCAAAACAACTATTATTGAGCCAACTACTTTAAGTCCTCATCTGCCCAAAATACAATAAGTTGTGCTTCTCCTAAAAGAAAAATACAACCAACAAGATACTCACTTGGGCTGATTCCTTTAGCCCACAAACCCAGTTCCACTTGTTGACCTGGTTGTAGCTCACTTCCTTTGCTGCTACAATCTTCTTTATCCACATGGTCTACTCCTTTTGACTACGATCACCTACAACTACTTATTAGACCTCTACTAAGCCTGTTACCGCCCTTGGCCTACCTTTACCAGCCCTCCACTAGGTCTGGGCAACACTTGCTCAACCCTCTTGTAAAACTAATCCATGAAGGCTCTTCAATATTGGGAAACTTGAATAAAACAAAGTTCACTCAAATTTTGAGAGGAAGATCCAAAACCTTATAAAGGGAAATGGCAATAGCTCATAGGACCGTGACGGTGTGGACATAAGAAGCATGCCCTAATAAAAAAACAAAACAAAATGATGGATGGGTGTCTCGTCTGTGGTGTGGGTCGTCATTTTGTAAGGTTCGATGGCTCACTGTTCCCCAACAGTCCACAAAATTAGTATTGTTTATTGTTGACAGCCCACAAAATTAGTACCGTTTGTTGTCAGAGTTCAGTGAAATTAGTTTGAGTTTGGTTCTTTCCGCAATTAAGTTTTAATTAATAAAATAAAATATTATTGTTTAGGCCTGTGATTCCGGGTTAAAAACTATTTTAGTTTGGTGTCGTTTAGTATTAATTAAAATGTATTTTACAAAAATATTGTTCGGGGTTGGACTTCAAGTTGTAATGGTCGCTTTTCGAATGCGACCTATTATAACTTTGTGATTTCTGAAGAATCGAATGTTGAATTTGTATCTTAATAACTTAGGTGGTTTCAAAGAGCGTGCAATTTTTGAAATATTATTTATGAACTTATGAAAATTTTATATCTTGAGATTATATTTTAATTTTATTTATTTAATTATTAGTAAGATATTTTATAATAAAAAAACATGGATATGTTTATTGAGGAATTATATTTCAGTTTTATTTAAAAGTTTTAAGTATAAATAAAAATAACATTGTAATTTTTATTTAAATTTATAAATAATTTTTTATATTTTATTTAAATTGGTAAATAAATTTTTTTATTAATTTTTTTTAAGACTTAAGTTGAATGTAGAGTGGTCTCAGATTATATATGTTGGATGGAATATAATTTGTATTTTTCATAATTGGTTTTTACTTTTAACTTTTTTAATAAAATTTAATAAAAATTAAATCCCACACAAATCAACTAATCTAATAAAAAATAAACCATACACAAACAAAATAATTTACATCTTAATTTTTTTTTTTAATAAAATAAATCATATTCATATATCTATATATATATATATATATATATATATATATATATATATATATATATATCAAAATTTCAACATATGTTTAAAAAACAATAATAACAACAACAACAAAAACAAAAACAAAATAAATTATGTCAATTGGGTTTATCTTAGGTGGTTGGGAGGAATAATTAAGATCCTTCCTACCTAAGTTCAATTGCCACAAGAATTCCTAGTGGTATAATGCTAGTATATATCCTAGTTTGAACACCCCCTCTAGTCACCACACAAATGGTGGGTCGTATGACTCCATCATTCAACCTGGATTCATAACTTGCTAAGTTTGTTGTCCTCGACAAATTTTCTAAAAAATCCCTAGTGGTATAATGCTAGTATATATCCCAGTTTGAACACCCCCTCTAGTCACCACACGATTGGTTGGTCATATGCCTCCATCATTCAACCTGGATTCATAACTTCCTAGGTTTGTTGTCCGCTGATAAATGAGTGTGTTATGACACTCTAGTATTGTATGTTGGTACATAATAACATGTGTTGCATCATTCAACCTGGATTCATAACTTGCTAAGTTTGTTGTCCTCAGACAAACTTTCTAAAAAATCCCTAGTGGCGTGATGCTAGTATATATCCCAGTTTGAACACCCCCTCTAGTCACCACACGAATGGTTGGTCGTATGCCTGCATCATTCAACCTGGATTCATAACTTGCTAAGTTTGTTGTCTGCTAATAAATGAGTGTGGTATGACACTCTAGTATTGTATGTTGGTACATAATAACATGTGTTTAGGAGTGACTTTGATCCTATCTATGCATGGTTGACAGATGACAAAATTGCTTTGATAGGTTCATAAATGAGTTTGTTATGCCACTCTAGTATTGTATGTTGGTACATAATAACATGTGTTTAGGAATGACTTTGATCCTAGCTATGCATGGTTGATAGACGTCCATGAATGAAGATTGGGAAAGGAGTTTAAACATCTTGAATATTGCCTACAATAATAAGGGATTCATAAATATTTTTTCAGGTTAAAGTTTTACTCTTCCAAACAAATCATATTATTTTCTTCAATTTTATGAGTCAAAATCTGCCTCCAAAATCTCTTATCATTTAATTTTGATAGAACAAAACACATTATACAATTCTTTAATTACTTTAATAAAAAAAAAATCATTTTTAATATCATGTTGACAGTAGTTGACATTCATGAAGATTATTTTTTTTTCAAATATTAATAAAAAAAAGTTACTTAGTATGTTTATAATTTTATTTCTATGTTATTATTCAGTATATGTGTATAATCAAAAGTTTTTAGAAACACTAATGACAACCCAAACTATTGTCTAATTCTTCAACTTACTATCAAATCTTCATCAAGCTCCCCTGTGGGAAATTAGGGTTTGCTCCTCTGATCTCGTTAGCTACCTCAAAATTGATTTAGAGCTCTGAGTGAATATCCCCCCTTTACTCATGCAACACTTGCTTTTTCAAGCTAAGTAGAATAATGCTACTCTCTTAGTTTACAACATTGGTAAAGATGTCACTGTTTTTATGGTTATTTGTTTATAAGGAGGGACTCGAGATAAGCACCCCTCCTCTTGGACTTTTTCTTATAAATATGTCATCCATGCTCGCCCACCCCATAAAGGCAGGTCAGACTCAAGACAACTCGGGGGCAATTTTTGGTGGAAAAATATGAAGAAGTTCCCTTCCCTCCCTTGAAATTTCTCACTCAAATCTAGAGGATCTTCACCAAGTGTATTCAAAGGCAATCCTACTTTGTCATTTTATGAGTCAAAATTTGCCTCTAAAATTTCTTAGTATCTAACTTTGATAAGACAAGGCCTTCACTTACATTATACAATTTTTAATTACCTTCATAAAAAAATTAAGGATAAGAGTTAACATTCATTGACATTTTTTTTTCAAATATTAATAAAAAACACTTAGTTAGTATGCTTATAATTTTATTTTTATGTCTATTTTTTTAAGAAAACTAATCCTAATTTGTTATAATTTTAATGAATTTAAAGATCAAAAAGTATAATTTAATGTGAGTAAAAGAAGAAAAAGTGCATTTAATCTCCAATCTTATTTAGTGTCATAAAATTAAAGAGATTTTAAATTCATCACCATTTTTTAGGAATTGTCTTATGAGAATTTATTCTTATATTAAGAATGTTGATTATGTACATGTCAACTAATAAATACCAAATAAATTAAATGCCAAATTAACTACCATATTTTTAATGATTGGATATTCTTTACTCTCATAAATATTATTTGCACCTACACTTACTATTTTTTTCAAAAGAAAAACGTTTATAACTTATTTGTCACATGGTAAATTCATAAATGTGAATTGACTTATCACTATTGTTTATAAAAAAATCATTTTACTGTAATGATTCTTTCCGTAGCATACTTTATGAAAAACGATTATAACTTATTTCTCACCTAATAAATTCATAAATTTAAATTTAAATTGACTTATCACTATTATTTAAAAAAAATTCATGTTACTTGTAATGTATTCCTTAAGTCTTGGATTGCTAACGGTTTCTGGTGGACCCACTCTTAAAAACAATTTTGAATCATACCAACATAAACTTCTACATTTATAATAACAATTTAATTTTTAAAACTTAAATAAACATTTAAAAATGGTAATTCTTTTCTTTTATATGTAAAAGTTACAAATTTTAAAATAAAAAAATCAATAATATTAAATTATTTACATTTATAAAATTGAACATATATTTATTAATTTTATAAATTTTAATAAAGAATAGTATAAGAAGGTAACTTTTTGGTTAAGAAAATAATGGAAATTGAGTCAAATTATGATAAAATGGGGCATAAATTTTGAAAAATATTGATTGCAAGTGTTTAGATATTTTTAATTACCTTAATAACAAAATTAAGGATAAGACTTAAAATTCATTAACATTATTTTTTTTCAAATATTAATAAAAAGCACTTACTTAGTATGTTTATAATTTTATTTTTATGCTTATATTTTTTTAATAAAACTTTGGTCAAAAGTATGATTTAATGTGAGTAAAAGAAAAAAAGTGCATTAAATCTCCAACCTTATTTAGTGTCATAAAATTGATGAGAACTCTTTTAATCCATCACCATCTTTTAGGAATTGTCTTATAAGAATTTATTCTTATTTTAAGAATGTTGATTATGCACACTGTTAATATGATGTTAACTAATAAATACCATATAAATTAAATGCCAAATTAACTACTATATTTTTATTGATTGGATATTCTTTACTCTCATAAATATTATTTGCACCTACACTTACTATTTTTTTCATAAGAAAAACGATTATAACTTATTTCTCACCTAATAAATTCATAAATGTGAGTCGGCTTATCACTATTATTTATAAAAAAATCATGTTACTTGTAATGATTTCTTCTTTTATAAGTAGTATACTTCATGAAAAAACAGTATAACTTATTTCTTGCTTAATAAATTCATAAATGTAATTTGACTTATCACTATTATTTAAAAAAAAATCATATTACTTACAATGATTCCTTAAGACTTGGAATGCTAACCATTTTTGATGGACCCACTCTTAAATACAATTTTGAATCATACTCAGATACACTTCTACTTTTATAATAACAATTTAATTTTTAAAACTTATATAAACATTTAAAAATGGTAGTATCTTACCATTTTTAAAATAAAATAATTAATTATTTATTAAATTATTTAAATTTATAAATTGGATATATATTTATTAATTTTATAAAGTTTAATAAAGAATTGTATAAGAAGGCAACAATTTTGTTAAGAAAATAGTGGAAATTTAAATAAAATGGGGCAGAAATTTTGGGAAATATTGGTTACAACTATCAAGTTATAGGATTCAGGGTTTTGAGTGTGTAGAGATTTATGATATTGCTGAATCTATTTCCACCATTAAAAAACTATTCACAGTGAAAAATAACTTTCCATAAAATTGTGAGCTCGTTAGAAGCCATACATATTTTCATTTAGATTTTTTTGGGAGATTCCTTTTAATATAGGATTGATTGTGTAGTCCAAAAATCTCACAAATTTGAAAATAATGAAAAATCCCACAAGATTATAACAAAATCCTGCAGAAAATTTTGAAAATCTAAGTTACAACTATTAAACTTCAAAATTTTAAGTACCCAAAATTTTTTAATAGCGCTGAATCTATTTCCACAAACAATACAACAATCTAATTTTTTAATTTTTTTTTACCAAATTCAAAAACTGCCATCCAAACCAATTTGTGACATGTTCTCCAATTGACTGATTGATCTTCTAGGTCTAGGTTGGACAAAACTTAAAAATGACATCACTCAACTCTTAAATTACCTTGTTCATCAAACCAATCAATCCTGAACCATGTGCCCCTAACCGTGTCGATCAACAGCCTGCCCATCCCTTTATTGATAAGGATTTGAGTGGAGTAGCAAGTGTCACGCTCTGTACATGGGAGCGGAACAGACGGTGACAATACCCTGTGCTATATTATTGGTATGTGCCTGCACAATTCAATGGGTGGTCCCTACCGATTGGAACGTCGGCATTTATAAGTGGGACCTCCATCCTTGTCTCACCTCCCACGCCATCTCGCTGTTTGTTAACCTCGGAAATAAATGTACTTTTGTTGCTTTAAATATTTAATATCTCTGCCAATTCTGAGCATATATATATCTCTGCCCATTCTGAAAAATAGATTGGTTGGGTTTGTGCAGAACATATAAACCAATTCCAGTGAACTTTAGGGGAGAGGCGTCAGTCGCTGAACACCTCAGCGCTGACTGGACCTGGGCCACGTCAACAGATGCCAGCGCATGTACGGCAGGTGTTGGCTGTCATGCCGGTCACGTGCCAGTCACGCCGTCGAACAACCTGTCCAGCCGGTCTACTCCCGCCCTTTTGTGGAGGCTTGTCGACAAACTGGAGGTTTTTGGTCCGGGTCTGGTTGCTGTCGATTGCATTCTCCATTTGTTGCGATGCTTGGCTCCAATGACCGACGCCTCCGCCGCCACTGTCCGCGCGCTCCATCCTTATCTATGGCGTCGCTACTCTCTTGGGTCGAGCTCCCCTGGTCCTGGTTCGGCTGCAACAGCATTCCAACCGTGGGTGGTGGAAAATATCTGCCTGTTCAACCTCGCCTAGCTGGTGGTTTAACCTCGGCGCTTTGGTTGTTTTACTTCGGCGCTGTGTGGTTTAGGGTCGGTTGTTTGCTATTTATGCTTGGCGAGGTTTTGTCATGCCTCGGCCCTGTAGTTGTTTTACCTTCGCCCTGTCGTAGTTTTATTCGGCTCTGTAGTTGTTTTACTTTGCTCGGCGCAGTGGTGGTTTTAGTTCAGCTCTGTGGTGGTTTTTCTAGGCTCTGTGGTGGTTTTTATCGGCTCTGTGGTGGTGCGTTTTTCAGCTCGTGCTTTCAGGTGCGTAAGTATTTTTTTTTTGAAGTGTTTTTGCATTTTTTTTTAATGTTGGTGCTTTCTGAATGATTGTGTTTTTGATTTTTTGCAGGTCAGTGGAGAAGGCAAGGACAATGCAATGCAGTGGAATGTAGGACTCTATGGAATGAAGGAGGAAGCCTGGAGGGATAGGAGTTTTAAGGTAGGACTCTGTCCTACCAGTCATATCTATGTGTTTGTAAACACATTTAACCTTAAGGAGATGTTCCTTGTTGAGATTTTTTACTGTTGTACTGTGGTTTTACAGTGTTTGAATGTGGTTTTACAACGTTTTACTGTTGTTTCACTGTGTGGTTTTACTGGGGTTTTACTGTCTGTAGGGTTTAGGGTTCTAATTGGAGGTATCACGCCTGATTTTTCTTTTTTGCAGCAGTGGAATGTAGGGTTTTGGGTTTTGACTTTTGTCGTAGCTTTAAACCATCTCTTCTACACTGTACAATTTGGCTGGGATTTCTTGAAGCAAAGTCTCTGCAATCCTTAATGCCAAAAATGAATCTGTTTCAAGAAGATGCAATGGTGAGCTTCTTACCTTTATTCTTTCCAAGCCTCTGGTGGAGGTCATGCCCTGCAATAGCTGGGCAGCTGTATGCTGGGTGCCTTTTCTTTGGCAAGGTCAGGGTTGAAACATAACTCTGTGCATTCTCCCCAGTGAGAACGTCGTTGGGTAATAAGCACGAAGTTATGCTTGCGTCCAGAATTAAGATTCCAATTTCCTTTATAAGCTTTTCCATAAGTCTGTCATGTCTTAGTAGAAAACCTTTCACACAATATGTGTAGAACGAGGGCTGTTATCCTGTCTTGAAATCTCTTTTCTGTATCGCTTGGATGGTGTGTGAGAAGTAAATGCTGGGATTTTTTTAAAAGCTTAATGTTTGCTTGTCAACTTTCAAGTCTTGAAATTGAGTCTTGCTGTTTTGTACCCAGTATGGTTGAATTGGAGACAGAAGTTTGAAGATTTCATTAAAAGAGAATCAAGGCAAGCCATGCTTCTGTGTTGGAGTTCATATTGTTTGCAAGCATAAACATTCTGCACGATTCAAAATTTTCTTACCCTGTTTTCAATTGCATTTTGCATCGGTGTTATACAACTCATGCCTTCACCTCTTGGTTGGGTTTATTGTTGTTTATGAAAGTAAAGATTCTGTAGGATTTCAATTCTCATTTCCAAAGTCATCTTCTGTACTACAATGCCATCTAGAGTTCATTCCCTTGTTTAGCCTCTTGAGTGGGAGAGATTCTTTGTATTGTCTTTATGCAGTTGAGTGTCCAAACACAGTGGTAATACATTTTTAATTCTCAATCTCCAGTGCTCTCTGCTATCTATATATTTTCTTTATACTTCGTGGCCATCTAGAATGTGTTTCCTTGTGTAAAACTCCCGAGTGAAAGATAATCTTGTCTCTATGTGGTACAAGAATTTAAAGAAACTGGCAATACTGATTTGTTGGGTTGCTGGTTTTGCTCTGGTCCACATCTGCTAGTTGATAAGTCCACAGAAGTTGAACTTCCGAGGTTTGCTGGGCTCAAAGATTTCACTATTTTGTCTAGGACCTTCGTTGTGCATGGTTTGGATGAATTTCTTGCGTCAGAGATTGTGGTAATGATTAAATATATTGTTGTTGCAATATGTGTGGAATTTTATCTTTGACCCTTATTGCCTGTATGTGGACATGCGATTTTGTTATCCTTTTTCCTTTCCTTCTTTTAATGTGAATCTACAACATATAGGAGACTGTTTAGAGTATTTTTGGTTGCTAACTAGAGTTTTGCCCTGTTTTAAGATTAAAAGATTCAATTACGTCTACAATTCCTGTTAGATATAGGATGAAGGTTATTACTCTAAGCCGCAATTTTATGGGAGACCCGCCAGCTCAAGCTTTTGTATATATATAATTATACATGAATTGAATTGGATGCCGGCCCAATTGGGACTGAAATTTGTTCTTTTAGGTCATGTTGACTAAATGTTGCTGGGCTCAAAGACTTCACTATTTTGTCTGGTACCTTCGTTGTGCATGGTTTGGATGAATTGCTTGCGTCAGAGATTGTGGTAATGATTAAATATATTGTTGTTGCAATATGTGTGGAATTTGATCTTTGACCCTTATTTCCTGTATGTGGACATGCGATTTTGTTATCCTTTTTCCTTTCCTTCTTTTAATGTGAATCTACAACATATAGGAAGTTTGTTTAGAGTATTTACGAAGTTTGCTAACTAGAGTTTTGCCTGTTTTAAGATTAAAAGATTCAATTACGCCTACAATTCTGTTAGATATATTATGAAGGTTATTACTCTAGCCGCAATTTTAGGGAGACCACTTGACTCAAGCTTTGTATATATATAATTATACATGAATTGAATTGGATGCGACCCCGATTAGGTGAAATTGTTCTTTTAGGTCATGTTGACTAAATGTTGCTGGGCTCAAAGACTTCACTAGTTTGTCTGGGACCTTCGTTGTGCATGGTTTGGATGAATTGCTTGCGTCAGAGATTATGGTAATGATTAAATATATTGTTGTTGCAATATGTGTGGAATTTGATCTTTGACCCTTATTGCCTGTATGTGGACATGCGATTTTGTTATCCTTTTTCCTTTCCTTCTTTTAATGTGAATCTACAACATATAAGAGACTGTTTAGAGTATTTCTGGTTGCTAACTACAGTTTTGCCCTGTTTTAAGATTAAAAGATTCAATTACGTCTACAATTCCTGTTAGATATAGGATGAAGGTCATTACTCTAAGCCGCGATTTTATGGGAGACCTGCCAGCTCAAGCTTTTGTATATATATAATTATACATGAATTGAATTGGATGCCGGCCCAATTGGGACTGAAATTTGTTCTTTTAGGTCATTTTGACTAAATGTTGATCTTATATAACCATCCTCTGTCTTGCTGAACAGTCACCACATCTGAGATAGTGTACCTTTCTTTAATGTTATTCTAGCCAGTATATACTGGAGATAATGTTATATTATTCAAACTTTGTGTAAGCTATATTCTCTCTCAATCTTAATTTGTTTGGAGAGGAGCTACAAGAGAATAGTAAATTAAGATGTGTGTGGTCTGTAAAGAAATCCAGATTAATGTCTATAAATGTTTTGACTATACACGAGTGTTTTAGAAGAGCCATCTAATTTAATTTCTATTCTTGTAGATATTGCTACATTGGGTTGGTTTAAGCATATCTTATATAAATTTTTTTTTGCTAAGTGGAAGATTTAACTTCGAAATGATGTACAAAAAAGCTAACTGAAGAAAAAAAAATGGTGATAAATTTTTCTGTTAGGTATTTGAATCTTAATGTACAATCGTGTCTGCAACACGAGTGTTTTAGAAGAGCCCCATAATTTAATTTCTATTCTTGTAGATATTGCTACATTGAGTTGGTTTAAGCATATCTTATATAAATTTTTTTTTCTAAGTGGAAGATTTAACTTTGATATGTAGGAATCTTGAACTGTTTGATATATAACTTCATAAAACTGTTTGATATATAACTTCAACAGATTAGCAAACTTGTAGGATTTAGAAACTGTTTGATATGTAGGAATTATAAAAATGTTTGATATGTAGGAATTATAAAGCTGTTTGATATATAACTTCATACAAATCTGATATAGGCTAAGGCTATAACTTCAATAGATTAACAAACTTGTAGGATTTAGAAACTGCTTGATATGTAGGAGTTATAAACTGTTTGATATATAAATTCATAAAAAATCTGATATAGGCTAAGGCTATAACTTCAATAGATTAACAAACTTGTAGGATTTAGACACTGTTTTATACATACTAATTTGAAACTGTTTGTAGCTTCCCAAACATCCATGGATGCTATCACTAGCAAACCTATTTGATCCTTAGCAAAATCACAGTGTCTTATAGTTACAAAAATTAAGTCATGGCACCTCTATGCTTGATGGCTTCCGTTTCCTGCATTGCCCAAGTAAGGTGGACTGCCCAACATTGGATGATTAGGATGTGCCTGAATGTTGGCATATGGTTGACTCCAATTTGCTCCATGTAGCCATGGTGGGACTGAGTAGCCCAAGTGTCCACTTTTGTTACTAACCCCAGCACTCACTGCAGGTGTCATATAAACACAATTAGGATTCAAACTTGCACTGGTAGGGGTATAAGAGGTGGACCTAACCCCTACCTGATAGCTAGGGACTTGGATGTTAGTCAGGTCTTGTAATGATGGTGTCTGCTCTGCAATGTGGTCCAATGTGTTAGACATCAACCTATTTGCCTCAAACTGGCTTGAACCATGGTCTTCTCTGCTTGTCACCCCTTCTCCTTTTTCCAAGTCTTGTTGAACCTTTCTTGCCTCTCTCTGTTGCCTTGCCAATTGCTTTTGATGTTCCTTATCTTCCCTTGCTTTTTGTATTTCCAACCTTTCCTTTGCTCAAGCTTCTGCTGTTGCAATCCTTGCAACCCTCTTTTCATTAGCTAACTCCTTCTTTCTCTTTTTAGCTTCCTGAATTTCATTCTTTTTACGTTCAGACTCGAACATTAAATTCATATAATCTTCAGATGTGAGCAATTGTGAACTCCTCCCTAAACGAAGATAATCTGAGGTTGAGTTCCTTGATGAGGCCTTCACTCTCTCTACTGGTAGCCTTAGGAATGCACCAAGTAATCTCTGCGTTTCCGGACCTGGCTGTTAGATTTCATCTTCTCGGACAACTGATTGGCCCTCATTGTTGTCTTCTTCAAGTGCTTCATGCTGCATAGGCTCCTCTTCCAGTGATCCATTGTCCACAAAATAATGAACAAGTTCGGTGTTCAACCCTGATGGTTGTGAAGGCATGTCCATGCTTTCATCCTCATTGGTGGTAGATACATTATTTCTAGTGATATCCATCATGGCCTCTGCCAGCCATGATGGTGCACTTACTTGGGTTGGCATGGTCAATTTCTCATTTTCAGCTGCATCAGTGGGTGTCACAGCCTCATTGATATTGTTAGTTGGTTCATCACTGAACTGTGTCTCACTGACATGCTCAGCATCTCCACCACCACAGAACAACCCTTCAGAAAGGGACATTATACCTTCAGCAGCAGCTACATCTTCTTGGGCACCAACATGCTCTTCTAAGTTCTCTGCTTCTTGACCTTCCACTTCAAATGCTTGGCTACATGTGGTATCATGCTTAAGAGCATCAAAATTTAGTAACCATATACCAGTCCTCCTAAATCCAACCTTGATATTAGAAGGTGTGAGAGCCCTTTTAAATTGTTTACTTGCAAGCTCAACTAGCTCAAACCTCTCTACTTCCACCCCTGGTTTCTTTTCCATCCATGAAGCTCACTCGACCCTGAAATAGTTCTTGAAAGGCCCAAACACGCTCACATCAAGGGGCTGCAATATGTTAGTATGAGCCGGGAATGTTAATAGGTCAATGCCCAACTTATTGGCCTCTTCGATTGTCTGCACAACCATGTGGCTTCCATGGCCATCTAAAATCAGTAAGTGCCTGTTTTCAGGCGAGACACCACACAGTACAGAAGCAACAAAGCGGAAAAGCCAATTTAGGAACAATTCCTTTGTCATCCATGCATGCCCCTGGTTCACAATTATGTATATAATTTTTTAGTTGAGTTTTACCTTTAAATAGATAAAATCCTGGTATTGATGAACCAATTGCATTGACACGGGCAAGAATTGTGATCCACTCCCTGCTCTTAGGCAATATCTTAGGCACATTTCTACTCCCTCACTTGGCAATTACCCGCATGCCACAATTTCTTCCTGCCTGTAAGCCTGTTTCATCACAGTTCCATATATGGTCTGGGGCATATGAGTGCTAGTCATATGTAGCAGAAAGAGTGTTATAGAACTTGGAAATAATTGTAGGGTATAGATTTAAATCCCGGTCTCTGTCAAGGCCCTCCGCTGTACATAACACAAGGTCTGGATGCCTCTTTTTAAACCCACTCCACCATGACTTACCAAGAAAACCATCTTTAGAAGGGTTTGGCCTCCCTTGACAGATTTGAGCTACAATGGATTTAAGTTGTATAAGCTCTAACCCATGTCCCAATTGGACCATCTCCTTACACCACTCCACCACCTCATCCTCCTCCTCTTTAGTCATAACTGTAACAGGCCCTCTACGCTTTGTATTAGTCAACCCATTTATCCAATAATGTATGTTAGAGGTAGCGATACCATGTTTTTTTGCAGATGCACGGATTGAATATCCCTTAAACTCGATGTCATCAATTGCATCAAGCATGTCTTGCTTTGTCCAGCCTCTGATTGCATTGATTTTATTTGTTGAAATTGCACCTTATACTGTGGTCGAAGGTGGCTCTGTGGCTGATGGTGGGCTGGGATGATCTGCAACCACAGGGTCCTTTTCAACTACATTACTGGGAGCAATGGGAGCATTGACATCCTCATCTGATGAACTGCTCCGCAGTTGGGCCCCCATTCTCCCTCGCCTCATGTTCCTTATCCGATCTGTAATAGAAAATCTTGGCATGGCTACAACAACCTGCAATTTCAAACATCATTAAGAAATTTGATAAGTATTACAGCACAACTGTATAGAGTAAACTATAATTATGTATGAATTCCAAAATTTCTGCTAATAACATGAAATCTCCAGTTGTTTGTTGTGAATTAATTGGCATTGAAGTATTACTTGTCAATTATGTATTACTTGTAATATCAACATGAGAAATATATGTGATACCTACATGCTTGTTAGCTACATGGACTTGTCTAAAATCAGTAAGTGCCTATTTTAACATGGACTTATTTTTGGACATGGATTGTGTGTTAGAACTATTTTTATTGAAAGATTTTACTCAATATAAATTCAATATCCAAATCTGCTTAATATCTTGAATAACATTATTGAAGAACAACGAAATACTGTATGTTGTCTCCGGCAAGCGATGAAAGAGAGAGAAAATAGCAAGCTGATGAAGAGGAATGAATGTAACCTTGTGCACACACTCTGTGCGGAATGTAACACGGCTGCACACACTGCGTAATGCCGGAATGTAACAACGAGCACACTTTGTCCTGCGATTTGTATGTCTGGAACACTGTTTGAAAAGGATTGTATGTCTGCAAAATGGAAACTCACTGTCTGAAAACTCACTTTCTGAAAACTGTATGTCTGCAAAATTAATGGAACACTGTCTGAAAACTCTGAATGTAAGTCAGTAGTAGTTTAAGAGCAAAACGAATGCCTCAAATGCAGTAACAGTTGATGTTTTATAGTTTTATGATTTAGAATTTCATTGGTAGGGAAGATTGGCATGGATTGATATCTCCCAAATTTAATTGTGTGGTGTGGATTGATTTGTACATGATCCAATGGCTGAAAAGCTTTCATGGTTGATCCTTGTGCTTTCCTGAATTTAATTTCTGAATTGAAATGATTTTCAGAATTTAATTCCTATAATTCTAGGGTTGTTGTGTTTAATTCTTGAAATGAAAGGTTGGGTGAACTATTTCCCGAATTGAATGGTGTCATTTAATGTCTTCAATAGGCTGAATGGTTAAACAAACATGTAGATATTGCTGACAAACATTTCACCTATTTTTGTGCAGGTGGTACTCAGTCTTTGTGCAGGTGTTTCCCAGTTTTTGTCTAGGTGTTATTCAGCAATGAGATGTAGTCCCCCAATGCAAAATCAGTGGGGGACTGTTTGATGGGATAACTGTACTTTTGGATGGGTAGCATTGTAATGTTTTGTAGTGTATTTTGCCTTAAATGGTAATTCAGAATTGGAGGTACTTGAGAGAGTAGGTCTTGTCAACTTGTGATGTTAGACTTGGTGTATGGCAGTTGTTAGTCTAGTAAAAAACTGGGCCCATTTTGGACATATTTATGTAACTTATATAACTTACTATCAAATATTTATGTGCATATTATCAAATATTTATGTGCATATTTTAGTGAGTTTGTAATTTATGTTTGGTGGATGTGTGGGAGCAGTAGTATAACTACTACTAGTCCTTGCACAACAATAGAAGCCTCTCCCCTAGTGGCCATATCTGGCATTATCTCATAAACTGAAGCCTACAAAGGAATCAATTTTTATGGGTCGTAGCGTGTGAGACATGGAGAAATGGATAGAATATCCTTTAACTGTAAAGCTGCGGGTACAACATTTCTTTCTGAATGTACAAATGGCTCACTTTAGCAAATGGCATCTTGGTATTGCATTAATTACAGCACTTTCAAGTGAGCGGAGTGGATATATTTTAGAGATGTTTGGAAAGAAGTTGTTACCAATGTAATAAAATAGCTTGGATTGCATTTTTTTACTTGACTCTGGTAAAAAACATTTCAAAAATACAAGTAGTTGGAGTGATTGAATCATTTTTATTTTTATTTTTTTTAATGGTGGAAATGGATTCAGCACCATCAAAAGTCTAGAGCACCCAAAATCCTAAAGTTTGACACTGAGTTAAAATATCTAACCATACTAAAGGTTGGGTTGGTGTGGCCTAGCCCTTTTGTAATATCACGTGATTTTGATGAGTAAGATGCCTTTAGATAATGATTTTGATGCGTAAGATGCCTTGGCACCTGATCGGGGTGCCAAGTGGAGGAAGGAGGGAGACGGGTGGTGTCATGCGGTGACGCATACCACATCGTCATTCAAGTTTATGGCCCACAGCTTGCCGGTGGTAGATACACTCGCACACCGCATCATAATGGCTGTAGACGAAAACTCTGGGCGCCAACTAAGAATGTCAGACCGACATTGGAAACATCAATGCATGTAGAACAGGTTAAGGCGTGACGTGGTGAGGATGAGGATCATTGTTCTCAGGTGGAAATTTGAAGGAGGAGCAGTGGGAATGAAGGCTGTTGGTTTGCGAATTTGGCTGGTCATTTGGTACGTGATGTATATGGTTAGTTACACTGTTAATTTACCTACTCCTGCTCACTGTCATAACCATAACAATGGAAACCTAAAATTAATGGGTGGTTTGGATGTGGTTCTTCATTGTCGGTGTCTGTCTACGTATGTATTCTGGACGAATTTACAGTTTGATTTTTATAATAGTAAAGCCTGCCTAGAAGGGTATTTTCATTTCTCTTTAAGTCAAATGTTTGATACCCTGTTGTTTATAGTTTTCCTGGCCCTTGTTGTCGATCCATGCTTTAGGACCCCATGTCGGGTTGCCTTCAACCAAAATAGGGCTCTGTTTATGGTTTGTAAGGAAAATTTGAGGCTCCTAGCATCTCAGGCTACAACTCCGTTTCTGGTATGTAAGGAAAATTTGAGGTCCTTGGCATCTCAAGCTTATGAGACTGCATGCATGGCAATGCGGGACATGCATGATCGCGTCTATGTCCCTTACTCTGTTCATCACAATTGTTTCGGTCGAGATACTACACCTCTACAGGGAGTGTGGGTTTATGTCTCTGTGTATAAGTTGGTTGTCTCTGCTTTAAACTATGAGTCTGGTCTGTCAATTACTTCGGAGGGCAATAAGAGCCTCTGTTCTGTTAGCCAGTACCTCTGTCTCCATGGGTTATGGGCCACAGACTTGCGCTATTTGTCCCCATCCTTCTCTTTGTATAAACTCATCATATAATTCTACCACCTACAACAACAATAGCAAGGCTAACTGTTATTTGGTATCGACTATTTCAGAGGAAGCTGTGGGCCCCATTTGCTGTTCTGCAAACCGTTATTGAATTTTCCTTTCCATATACAGGCCTTTTTAAAGTTATCACAACTATTGCTCAGTCTCTGTTAGAGGAATTGAAATAGAATAATCAAGGGTTTGTACTTCCGAATACAAAAATGGTAAAAGGTCAACTTGTCAAACATCTGGTAAAGGAAAAAGGGAAGCAAAAGCTTCCAAAATCCATCTAGCAAGTGAGGCAGAAAAACAAAAAAGAGGTTATGGAAAACCTCTTTGATATTTACTCTACAGGAAACCCACTATAGGTTCACAATCTAATTCAGGGCTGGGAGAGAGAATGCAACAACAAAGAAGATGAAATAAAACAACAAGAGGACACCATGGACTTCATAAAAGACCCAGGGAATATAAGAGGGAACAAGAGGACACCATGGACTTCATAAAATACCTAGGGAATACAAGAGGGAGACTGTCCATTTTTCATCAGTCCATTCATACTTACTGAACACTTAAATGTGTGCTGGCCAAGGCCATGATGAGTTTACAGGAAATGGAAGGAAACCCCCTGGTGATTTCAGTTCTATAGGAAATTAGGAGATTCAAGTATCTCAACATTATGCTACGGCTCGACTTGGAAAAATTGAGCGGCAACTTCAAACCATGCAACAAGTAGACATGCCGGGCTCTACTGCTAAAGACCCAACTCCTATCGATTCTTTAGATGAATGACTAATTATTTTCTTGGTTTCCAATGTATTTTGTGGCTAGCATTTACTGTTTCCAGCTAGACTTTGTTAGGCATAGTATAATGGCCATAACGGCTAGTAGACAGATGAAACGTTTTTAATACTGAATGGAATTTAACTCTCTAAGGTGGCCAACTGACCTGGTTTCCTTCGGGCAAGTTGAGGCCATCAAGTTTTTATATGTTGCTTCTTTTTTGATAAATAGAAAATAGTAAGGTATTACTAAATTTACAAAAACAGATAATTATGCTTGCGTTTATAGGTGTAGAGTAGATAGTAACACTGACTTAAAATATCTAACCATACTAAGGGTTGGTGTGGCCTAGGCCGATTGTAATCTCAGATGATTTTGATAATTAAAATACCTTTCGATAATAATTTTGATAATTAAGATGCTTTTGGACAGTAACTAAGCCAGTTGCAATCTTAAATAATTTTGATAATTAAAATGTCTTTAATCTAGTTAAAATATCTTTGAATAATAACTACTCAACTCACAATTAAGCTTGTCAATTATCTGAAGACTTACATTGTCTAACAAAAAAACAATAATGAATGATTCTTCTATATAATCCAAATTTACTTTATTACAAAAATTTATTTAATTATTATTATGTATTTTATATATTTATGCTGTAAAGCATTCTTATTTGAAAACAACTCTCCTAATTTCCAGGTGTACTATTATGCACCATTGATCTGGATGTTAGACGATTGAAACATTCTCTACCTTCAGATCAAAAACTGTTATTATTAATTAGTTACATATAAAAAACGGTTTTAAAAATAATCGACTTCTAATGGAGTCTTCGACGACCATGGCCACAGAGGCACAACTTTGAGCCCATGATGAAAACTGATTCAATTCTCATGTGACACAATTAGCTGAATTCAAGGAATCTCTGTGGGCAGGGCCATGGGCACGATGATTGGTGGAGCGAAGGGCCACTAATACCTTGATCACAGTGGTGGAAGCCACGACCTTTCGACCTTCATTCTCGGTAGCAAAGTCAATCTCGCCTCCTATGACTTCATTTTCACTGGATCCAGTGGTTTTTGAAGTACAGAAAGAAATTTTGTGCCGCCTCTATAGGGGTTCTTGATCTTTATAAGATGATCTACCAAAATTTCACTCATTTTGTGACTAATTAACCTTTAATTGTATGTGATTCAAATTTCTAATTGATTGTGTAAAATATGTATATTGTGAGGAGCATTTTGCAAATGCATTGTTTATGGTGGGAGAGATTGGCGGAAACGACTGCAATATTCATTCATGTAGGGATGACCGATAGAAGATTTTGAAACCTTTGTCCCTTTAGTCGTGGACAATACCATAAAATAAATGCATGTGAAACTCAGTAATTTCAATCTGGTTCACAGAAGCTAAGCTAAATTCGTTAAATTAAAGCAAAATTGTATTTCATCGTTTCTTCCTTTTATTGCAGACCTTGATTATGGTAGGCGGGACTTTGATTACACTAGGCTGAGCAAGGAAGATTTTAGCTCAGAACAACTTACCGATTGGATGTTCTACTTTATATTTAATAAAATATGCTACCAGACTTGAAAAAGAATTGATGGACTTAATGGGATGCATGTCGAGGTTTAAAGATTTCGCCAAGAGAGGCAATGATCTTCTTCAAGGTCGAGTGTCAAAGCTGCAAGTTCAATATCCTGATGTTAAATTTGTGTTTGCAGAAAATTACAATGCTGCTCTCAAAATTTTATAGTCTCCACAGCTGTCCAGTCACGTTTTTGAATTTTCGCCTGCATTTTCTGGAGCGCTTCTCCCATTTTCTTTGCATTCCACTATGCTGGAAAATGCTTTCGCATTGCAACGAAATGGTAAGCAATACGAAGAACATAACTGGTTCTCAGAGAAATCGATGATATGGAAGGTTGTAACAGAAATGATTTTCTTTTCTACAATTGTTTTTCAGGTAATCGATACCACTTGCAAGCAAGAACCGACGCCCTCATCTTCGTGTGCAGCCTGCAAAACCCAGAGAAAGAAATGATGTGAACAACCTGCACAATGACATATATACAATAAGATTGATGATGTATATACATTGCGATCAATGCAGACCATACTAAACTATTGAGCGATTCCTTACAGCTCTGCAGATGTTTGGAGTCTTATAATTCTGCTTTCAAAAGTGAGGTAAATTAACCTCAGGTGGAGACAGTCGAATTTTTTAATTATAGTTCATAAATTCAAAACTCTTGAACCATCAAGAATACTATGAACGTTTTTTATTCTTCGATATTTTAACCGTTTTGGGTTCTATATTCATCTTTGACTCTGATTTATAGAGCTTCTTACTCCCAAATGCAATTCAAATATTTGGATTTCAAACTCACTTTTATACATCATTTACACAATTCGATTATAGTTGGATTTTAAATTCATATTCATCATTTATTTCGGGGGAGGGGGAGTTTTTATAAGTTGGAAGACTAATTTATTATTTAGAAAATATTTAGAATAATTTAGATAGTCAAAATTATTTAAACATATGTTTGAGTCACACCATTGATTAAAAAGTTGGAGTTTTTTTTTTTTTTTGTAAGCTTAGGTGGTACCTTCTATTTTCTATTAATAAAATCTGGCAAAATATACAAAACTAGACCTCAACCTGCCTGCAGGAAACAAGGTATTTTGGCCATCAGAGTTCAAAATAAGTCAACCAGAACATAAAAAGTCTTAACAACCTATATGAAATCTGTCTATACTGGATATCCAAGTCTAAAGAGCATATCATATACAAAAAGGAAGCAACAGAAGAACCTTAAACAAAAGATGTAGCATAAGAGCAATGAAATCTTGATCCTCCTCAGATTCAACAGGCACTGGAGCTTTGGCTGAAGCTCCTGGTAGTTCTACTGAAACTTGTTTCATTGCTTTAATTTCCTTCTCCAGTATTCCAAGCCTCGCATACTGATGTAACTGACGTAAATTAATTTCCTAAATATTCCTATTGATATCAGCCAGGGTCGATTCCAACTTTGTTTCCGTTATAGACATAACAAATTTGGCTAACAGGCATTTAATTAACCAATAGGTTCGAACAGATTGTTGAAACAGAGAAGTTCATCCTCGGGTGTGCCTAGGGTCTGGAATCACAGTTTGCATATCCTCTAAAGCCATGCCATCCTCCAAATATATGTTATCAAGAATCTCAGATTCCCATCCATAAATGCGACCACAAACTGAATTGGGGATGTCAGTCATGAAGGTTTGAACCAGTGGCTCAAGGTGTTGCTAAACCAACTTCCTTCCCCTTTTCTGGTGTGTTTCAGGAGAGGGTTGCTTGCCTTTTTCCCCAGTAGGCTTTCTGCCTCGTTTAACCATTTTAAAAAAACCTGAAAAACCTGTGAAAACTTCCAGCCATACAACAATACAAGTCAACTTCGTGGATAGCATATAGACAACACCACACAGAACAACACCATATCCCAGGTCAGTGACCAAAAAGAAGGTAAGAGGTAAACAACCAGAACAAACACAAGAACATCTGAACGGGTCCAGAAAAGGCTGAAAAGCAGGCCGCTGATTAGAAACCCTATCATAACGCAATAGGAAACGAAGAAGGGTAAAAGGCCATTTCAAAATCCCAAATACAGAGTTAGGACAAGAAAAGGAACCAGAACTACCCATAAGAATTTGCATGCAGGTTCCACAGGGGCCCCAAAAGAGAGCGAGGTGAAAAGCCATTGCCCAATTCGAATACTAACAGAAGAGAAAGTTAATAAAATGTCCATTACCCCTAAATCCTGACACCGGAACCAAGGTACAGTAATCCTGAAAATTAATAGAGAAAATGCAGGTAGCCGACCCACAGCAGAACCTAACAGTTTGCATGCAAATGATAGACCCCAAAAGTAAACCAGGCTCAGATCGACAATACCTCGAACTCCCAACACACATATGGCGACATAACAACGACTAAGAAACCCAATACTGGAATGCAGCAAGCCTGCCAAAGGGTATAAAACATAGCCCATAATTCGAAAGATGCCAAGGTCAGGGAAGAAGAACAAATATTTAAAAATACTAGCAAGCATAAAAATGCAAGACAGAGCAGAAACTAAGTGAAGAAAATGGATGCTGCAACCAACTTCATGAATCTGCTGCATGAATTCAAACCAGAAGCGACCATACCGCCATTCCCACAAATCTTCTAAGAAAACCATGAGAAAAATCCGCAGACGAGAAGAGAATAGAGTCGATAGCTGAAAGGTTAAAAATGGAGATACATACCACTGCTGAGCTTTCTCTGTCACCTTGAAACTCTTTTGACCATAACTGCTACATGCACTATCAACCTTAGGAGCCAAATTCAGAGTGAAACAACAAGCAATGAAATGGAAAACAACCTTACTTGCCTTAACCCCGCACTAACATCACTATTTCCAAAACGTGATTAACAACCTAGCTGGCCGATCCATCTGGAGGCTCTAGTAAGTGCGGTTCATTTATGATGGTGGGTGCCGGACGTCCCTTCGACCAACACCTCCCAGCGGTTGCATGCAGCCACCATGTGGTGGGCGTACACTACCCACGTAACCACCACCACGTAGACGTACACCACCCGCGTCAACACGGTCGAACTCAGCTCCATTGTTAGGCTCGGTTCTAAGTATTTCGTGCTCGGTTATAAGTATTTCTCACCTTGATCAGGGAGTACTATTGCCCTGAGTACCCAATTGAAAATCCTCTGTTAGGATATTCTGGAGATCAGGTAGCGACTGCACTATCTCCCGTTTCCATGGTCGATCCAAATGACCGTCCGCATTTCGGCAAGCTCAGTTCGCAAGATAATCGGTCGCCTTGTTTCCTTGTCATCTCACATGCACAGGTATGACATAATCGATTTGCTTGAGTTGTTGTTGAATTTCCTGTATCAATATTGCTGTCCGCCAGCTCTTAGTGATCGAGTTCCAGTTCGTTCCTTGAAGGAGTTTTTTAATAATACATATAGCCATTGCAGAATCACCTTCAATTTCCAACCGATTATAGTGCTCCCACTTAGCAATTACTAGTCCTAGTTTCACCACTGCTAGTTCAACTTCATTATTTGTAGAGTACCCTAAGTCAATAGCATAGATCCTGAGAGTTGTCCCTGTACAGTCGCGAAATAATCCTCTAGCAGCTGCCTATCCAGGATTCCCCTTGGACGCTCCATCATAATTCAGTTTTAGAAAGCCTGATTGTGGTCTATCAAAAGTATTTCTTACGTGACAAGGTAACGACACTTGTTTCCAGGAGGTAGGTGCAACCATTTCTTCTTTCAAATTTAATTGTTGAAGAATTCTACCTTCTTGTCCTTGAACCACCCAATCTTCATGATCCCATTTTTTAGCCAAAATTGTTTCACAAATTCCTTGTTTAGTGATGTTCCAGATATCTTCCATATTAAGTTTGCAATCTTGAAAGATCCTACGGTTTCTTTCTTTCCATTTTGACCAGAGTAGAAATCCTACTACAAGCGACCATGCTCTGTTTACGACAGGGCTTTTGTATCCACCTTTTCTCCAGTTTTCAATTGTTTGGCTCAGACTATTATTATTTCGATCAGTTTGTTGGAATAATCTGTGAAGGTTTAGCCACATCTGATCCACCACTGGATAATTACTTAATAGATGATCCATTTGTTTCTGCAGATGCTTCACACATTACACACTTAGACAGCCCATTCATTCCCATTTTCTGGAGTTGGTCCCATGTGAGGATCCTCCCATGCCCCACCAACCATAAGAAGTGCTCGATTTTCGGCCAGTGCTTCGTGGGCCAAATCTTCTTCCACAACCGATTAGCCGGAAGGTCAAGTTGTTGTGCTTGCAGTTGATAGAATTCCTGAATCAAGAACATACCCCTCGGCCTGTAACCCCATCGCAGAATATCGGTACCCTCCTGTATAGGGATCTTCCTAGTCTGGAGTTCTTTTGCAAAATTTTCCCAGTGCTGTGTTTCTGGAGCCTGGTTCCATTGACACTTTTGTTTCCATTTCCTCCAGAAGAATTCATTATGGTCATCCCAATAGTGTTGAACTTCCTTACTTCGAGGATTTCGTGTAAACAGGAAAATTTCCGCCAAATCTAATCTGGTAAACAACTTCTCCCATTGCTACCATGAGTCCTCCCAAAATCCTGTGTAATTACCATCTCTAACCTCCCAGAAACTGTGGATCCTTATCAAATGTCTGTTGGAAAATGCTAGGTTCCATATCCCCGAACCTTTTTGAATATTAAGGTAGTTAAGTTGGTATTTAACCGTTTGAGGCATATGGTATTTCCTTGCCTAGATGGTCTGCCATAACGCTACTCCTCCTTGTAGCCACCTTCACCATAACTTAGCCCCCAAGACATGATTAAGAATATATGGATCCTGGAGGTTGAGCCCCCCTTTAGGTTTAGGTAAGGTAAGCTTATCCCAGGATAGAAGAGCCCATTTTCTCTTTTCCTAGGCACCTTTCCATAAAAATTTCTTAAACATACTGACTAAATCATCATAGGTTTTTTTAGGGCAAGCCATACCTGACAATTGATAAATAGGAAGGGATTGAAGGACAAATCTAAGAAGGATAACTCGACTAGGTAAGTTTAAGGCTCGGAAGGACCAGTCGAGCATACATTTCTGAATTCTATTTTAAAGAGCTTTCCAACTACTGGATCTGACCACATTTTCAGACAAAGGCATCCCAAGATATTTAGATGGGAATACTCCCATAGTAAAACCAAGAGTTCTAGTGAGAAAACATTTAGATTGAGGGGCCGTATTAAAAAAGAAAACATTTGATTTACCTTTGTTAATCTGCATTCCCAGATGTCTCTTCACAATCTTAATAAGATTTTAGTTGGGAACTAAATGCATTGGATTTCATCCACTTATCTATTTATCAACAAAGAAGTAATAAATATAATATTTAAAAATACAATTACAAAATTTATTTTCACATAAATTAAATTCATCATATTAAAATTTAATTTATTTAATTAAATATATAAAAACATCTCTAATATTTAAATTTTAAATTTTTTATGATAAATTTTATTGAATATTTTGATAATTTATTATATATAATTAAAATATTAATAAAAAATATATATTTATTAAAAAATGTTATATTTAAAAAAAAATATTTTTAAATAGAATTAACTATGACTGAATACTCATTTGAGTGAATTTTATGTCATATTAGTAAATTTTGTGAACTCTCCAAGTAAATTTTATTATCAGGCATCTAGCATGGAAAAATGTAAGTGGTGATTAATTTTTATTGTTATGGTTTAAAAAGTTTTCTAAATTAACTATTGCTCAATACTGATTTGAGTGAATTTTTTGTCATGTTAGTAAATTTTGTGAATTCTGGAAGTAGATTTTGTTACCAGGCATCTAGCAAAATGTAAGCCATGATTAATTTTTATTGTTATGGTTTAAAAGGTTTTCTACACTCTATTTTTATATTTTTATTTTTAATTGTTAGGAGGTTCTTTAAAGTTTATTTTATTATTTTCTTTTGGTTTTTTATATGGTAAATATTTATATTTTTCCTTAGTGAAATTCCATGTTGTTAACTTCTAACTTCAAAGAAAATAAAATAGTATTTGTATATTCAGAGGGTTTGTGATAGAGGTTAGAAATAGTGAGAGAAATGATATGGTAATTTTATCAAGCTTATCTTTTTTTATGATGTTTTGACTTAGACATTCTTCTAAAATAAATATTGATGTAGCTATATTGAGCAATTAGGAGCATAACCAGTCCCTGAAAACAATGGTTAATTTTACTATTTTATCTTTGATTGATTCCAAATAATAGTATAGTTTATAAATAAATTAAAGAAGAAAACAATTCATATATTTCTAAATTTTATATTTAATAATAAAGCTTACAATTATTATTGATATTATGACCATTATTTAGATACTTAATATTTATTTTTGATATATTTTTAAAATGCTATGATCTTTTCATTTATTTATATTTTGAAATGCATATTAGTTTATAATACTTGTTAAAAAAAATAACTAAATTATAATTGTTCTTACAGAAAAGTCATGATTATAGTTACTTGTGATGTTATTATTATTTGTATTGTTAAAATATATAACAAGGACAATTATAAAAACTTGGGTTTTAAATATATTCTATTTGATGGTGTCTCCAAAAGATTATTTGTGATATTGTCATGGTCATTTGTATAATTTTAATTATTTATGATATATTTTTAAAGCAATATGAGCATGTTATAATTATATGTTTGAAATACATACTAGTTGATGATAGTTCTTAAAAACCAATGTACAATAAATGATTAAGCTTACAAATAATTCATAATTATAGTTAAGTATGATATTATTATTTTTAGTATTGTTGAAATATATATTAATTAAATGAAAATATGAAAACTAATTGTATGTTTGATATTCTCATGGTATTTTAAATATTTATATGTATTTGTGATATAGTTTTTTAAAGTATTTATATTTTTCAAGTACATATTGGGTGATAAGTTGTTATTCTTCGTGGTTTTGATCTAATCTCTCCTTTTATATTTTGTTGTTGTTATACTTACGGTTCTTAGAGAAGAAATGGTTATACTAATCAAACACCTCATTTTCTAAACTTCTTATGGTTCTTAGAGAAGAAATTGTTATACTAATAAAAAACCTCATTTTCTAAACTTCTTGAATGATGATATTTCATCCTAGGACCATTGTTGGAGTAGAGAGTACTTCAACCAAGTACCTCACGTTATGGGTCACCTTTACCATAGTGCAAGGAATACATAAACAAAAAAAACATTGTGCAAAAGAACTGATACTTATCTAAAAATGATATTAACATATGTAGTTGTAACCAAATTATGTAACTAAATAGCCCAATCCTGTAACACATATTCCTTTGATAAATGTGATAATATATTTTTTAAATTGAAAGAGTTATTGTGTGCTTTAAGGTGTTTATATATTCTCATACTAGCCCATTAATGTTCATGTATTTTTATTGATGTCACATAAATTATGTTCATTTTTTTTGAGTAGCCATTGAGGCTGTTCTTGTTTTTTTAATGCTATGATGTAAATTGATGTTCATTTATTTTCAATGATATGAGGTAGAGATTATAATTGCACATTGAGGTTTATGTTGGATTATTTAAATGATGTAATTAGTTTTTTTGTTGAAATTTCTGAAAAATGAAAAATTTATGATTACTCAAGAGGAAAAATGATGAAATTATATATGTGTTTATCAAGAGATTTTGTAAGTTATATCATCAAATACCTAAGTTATACCATAGATGAGTTGTTATTCTTTGTGGTTTTGATGTAATCTCTTTTTTCCCATTGAAAATATGTGTTTTGGTACTTTGATACTTATGGTTCTTAGAGAAGAATCAAACACCTCATTTTCTAAACTTCTTGAATGATGATATTTCATCTTAGGACCAACGGACTGATACTTATCTAAAAATGATATTAACATATGTAGTTGTAACCAAATTATGTAACTGAATAGCCCAATCCTATTGCTCATTCTCTGTAGTTGTAGCTATCCTGTATGATTCATGTGAGAGAATTTCCTCTGTACTACTCTTTCCTATGTTACTGCTTTACAATGTTTCCTTTGCAACATATGGTGCAATTGCTAGTTATGTCCACTTTCCATTAAAAAAAACCAACCATGACTATCCATCTAACGACTATTTCATAAAGTTGTTGGTAGTTTCTTTCACATGAAAATCAAAATAATATAGTTAATATGAAAATATGTTAATTTTAATTTGTTTTTAAACCATTATAGATTTATTAATATAATTACAAATTTATATGTACATATAAATGTAAAAATTATAAATAATAATAATTAATTTAATTTTAATATTATGATTGAATTAAATAATTAATTTGAGATATAAAAAAAATACATTACAATAAAATTATTATTATTATTATTATAGTAATGTTTATATTATTATCATGATGATAATGATGATGATGATGGTTACTGTCCGCTAAAACTAATGCGGTCTATCAGATTTTAAGAGAGGAGGAAGAATCTAAATTTGATTCTTCAAATCTTGTTCTATGGTTGAAAAGGGGAAATAAGTGCTCCAAGATCGCTACAGGTGGGTTGGCTTAATAGGTAAAGAAGTTTGGAAGTGTGGCAGATGGTAGGGAATTGAGAGCGAATGTGAGTAAGAGTGGGGTTGTCTAAATGGAAGTGTTTTTCATCTTCCACTTGCTTAGAATCACAAATATGACAGATTCTATCTTTCCAAGGGGTCTTGGGAATAGAACACCGTCTGGTCTCACTCTAAAGCTCATGGGAGTTAGTTCTTATCTTAGCGATGTTCATTTTTTTCTTATTGCTCGACAACAGAGAGAGATAATTCTAATTATCAAGGGTGGCGTTGATCACTTCCTTATAATATCTTATCTTCCTTTTATCCTCCAGCTCCTGATCCTCCCACAACTTGTCCTTAAACTTGGAGGTAACAGTATTTTTGATATTATCTTTGCTTTCCATACTGAGCTCCTCAATTCCCCAATGGTAGAGCCAAGATTGGGCATCCTTATGCTACCCGCACTTGAGGCGAAGGTGAGAGTTTTGACTACAGTTAGAAGCAATTTTAGGGAGCCTTTTTGATTCCATGTTGTCAAGCTTCTTCTTATACATTAGAGATCTAAGCATAGCCATAATCCCAATGGGAGACAAACCAAATTCGATCAAGAGGATAAGATAGGGAGTATTTCCCTTGATCTTAAGTTTGTAGGTTATATATATATAATATACAATTTATTATTATTATTATATTATATTTTATTATATATATAGTATATATTATTTTATATTGTATAATTTTAGTGATAATAAATTGTTTAGTTCAACTTAAATTAAGTTTTTGTATAATTTTAATAATAATAAATGATTTTTTTAGTATTATCTAATTTAATATTAATATATTAAAATATTTTAATGGTTGTTGGAGATTTCTAGAAATCAATTATGTAATGTTTTGATCAATTACTATGGACCAAAGAGTTGTTGTGAGTAATAGAACAAAAGGAACAAAGTATTGGTTGGGTTAACATGTAGAGAATAAATTTAGTCAAGATCAAATATAAAAATTTTTAAATTTATTGATAAGTCAAAGAGATATTTGACCAAATTCATATTTAACGAATTTAAGTCAAATTAAATTAATTAAAAATAGTAATTGTAATTTGTATTTAACCAAATTCCCAATTGAAAATTGAATAATAATACTTTTAAAAATAGAATACAAATTAATTAAAAATGAAATAATATTAATCGAAATTTTAAAATTATTAATAATTATTTTTTTCTCCAAGGGAAAAATCATAATTACATTATGAGAAACAAAATTACATATTGCATCAGCTGAAAAAAGACCAACAACCAGCCGAGGCTGGTGTTCAAAAATCATGCAAGAGACCATTAATATACAAATGAGGAGAAAAACCAAGTTTTTCTCCCTTTCTTTTTTTCCACCTTTTGCCATGCTCCTTGTGATGACACGAGGGAGACAAGGGCTAGCTGATTTTCAACTGTAGATGCTCCAACGTCCTTGTTCGAGTTAGAGGTGCTTGATGAGTGTTTCCATTTATTCCCACTAATTTCTGATACAACTGGTTCCTTTGTGGGCATGTCCTATTGTGTTTGTATTTCAAATGGATCCTGTGGTTCTTTTTCTTGTGCATCTGGGATACTTGTTGACTGTTTTTTCCCATCTGTAGTGAGTACTTCCGCTTCTTCTTCTATCTCCTCCTCTGAGTCACATGGAGGATATTTCCATCCTCTGGGTGCTTTTCTAGCCCTCTTCTTTCTTTGGTTATCTCTCTTTGCTTCAAGACAGGTATTTTGTAGATGACCGGTCTATCTGCAGATTCTGCATCTGGAGGCTGTGTTTTCATAGTCTATATGTTGCATCCATTTTTTCCGTTTATGTACCAACTGGATGCTTTCTGGGAGTCCTTTGATGAGATATACTTCAACATAGATACTTGTGAAGGTGAATATTATCTCCTCTAGTCATTGTGTATATGTTTTGATGTATCACCCAATTACGTTCCCAATGCCTTGAAGGATGCTGTCACTCTAGAAATGTAGGGGGAGAGTATATAGCCTGACCCAAACCGGAATTTTGAAAGCAACCATAGTGTTTGCATCAAAGTCTGGGAACCATGGGGTGATGTAAAGTCCCATAGAACCCCAAAACCACGGACCCTCCTGGAGGATGTAGTCTCTGATTTTTGAATGTTGGAATTTAACTATGAAGAATCCTTTTGAGTAGAGATGTATTTCGCACTCCATGGTCCAGTTTTTGAATATCCATTGGTTTGGGCCAGAAGCTATTGAAACGACATATAAGTTCTTTTGCCTCATATGTGTTTCGATGGTCATCAATCTCAGGTATATCTATGGCTAGTTCAGGAGTATGATTCAGCTGCTTTACTATTTAAGGCCTAGGGGCGTTGCCCTCTGGTTTTGTAGGGGCAGTTTGGTTTTTTGTTCCCCTGTAGTATGTTCTTGAAGGAGGGCCTTGTTTTTTTGTGATTATGTTTTGAGGTACTGCCTCCCCCTGCTCCACCAAAGCTTTTATATTTTCCCTGGTCCACTGTTCCTCCTCCTCACAGTCGTAGGTTGAGGATAATGGTAGTTTGTAGGGCCTGTAGTTATGGAGTATTCCTTTATGGATTTGAAGTGATGTAGTACTCTGCCTTCATATATAAGTGATTGTAATGGTACTGGGTATCCCTGAGCTTGTATGATTTTCTTTTTGAGGTCTATCACCTACTCTGTATCATCTATCCACAGTACTATATTTTCCCCAACAGGGGTTTTAATAAAACTTTGAAATCTGTTTGTGTTTATTTGTTTCGTAGTTTCTGTTGCCCTTTTTCTTTCTCCCGCCAGAGCCTTTTTTGGGTCCTTATGCAATGGGAAGGTCCATTTGTGTTGAGGGCGCCCATGTGAAGAAAATTCATATTCAGCAAGATACAGGGCGTTTACATCTATTAGGGGTCGGAAGATGGTGCTCCGATGGCAGCTACATTTCGAGGATGGGAAGAGGCCCCGAACCGCAGGAGGCAAGGCACCTAAAATTGTCAAGTGTTGTTGTAGGTAGGTCGGTCAGTGACCAAAATGTTCTTTTGTATATTCGTGTTCCTGGAGTTGTCTTGCTGGTCCTCTAGCCACCGTCGAGTACCTCCGTCGAGTGCCTCCATATAGTTTCCTTGCTAGTCTACCAACTGCCATCGAGTGCCACCGTCTAGTGCCACCATTCGTGGGTGCTCGATAGTTAAGGCCAATGGTTTGCAAATTTACCATTCGCAAGTGAAGGGGCTCCGAGCTGCTCCTAAAACTACGTGGGTTTGAGTCGGTGGGTGCCATGTACCCTACGTAACCAATGCTGCGAAGAAACCACACTAGTCCATCGATCATGGGCCGCTTGCATCCAGGGACGATGACCCTCGTTCCGTGGTTTCATTTCCAGTTCGCTGCGAGCTTGTGAGGTGCTACCACATTGCTGCAAATGAAATTTTTCCTGTAAACGTTAGTTCCACTCACCATTTCTCCTCTCGGATGACCAAAATCACCTTCCTAAGAACATCAATGGATTTTATTAATAATTAATTAATTTATAATAAATCATAATTAAAAATAAAATAATATCTATTAATTGAAAATAAGAATTAACGAGAACTAAGAATTAAAGCAGAGTTAATTATAATAAGAATTGAAAAAAAATTCAAATAAAAATTAGTTGAAATTTTATTTATTTATAATAATTTAATTAATAAAATAAAAATTAGTTAAATAGACTAAATTTGAGAATTAATGATTTAAAATAAGAATTATGAAAAATTAAATAATCTAAAAATATAATTTGAAATAAAGAAAAAATACGAATTAATAATAAATAATATTTATTAATTGAAACTAATATTTAAATTAATTACAAAATATAATATAAGGAATAAGGTTAAAGAAGATAGAATCGTGGTCCAATTCGGTCCTATTTGGAAATGATGAAAAAATATTTTGAATCGATAAAAAGATTCATGAAAGGGGTTCGATGAAGGCCACCAAAGGCAGAGAGAGGCAATGAAGGGTGGGGAGGGAATTAATGGGTAAGATGGTAGATGATGGGTTTCTAGGATTTCTCAGCCTGTATCCATCCTCCCTATTAAAGTTATTAGTGTTCTACTCGATTTTGAGGGCTTCTTGAATAATTCAAGATTTATAGAAAGGAACAGAGTCAAGGATTTTTTATTGATCCAAACAAATTAAGTGCTTGGACTTAAATGAGTGCTCAACAATGGAAGACTTTGAAAGACGGTTATGATTAGTATCAACTATGTGTTCTTTGAGGCAGGCTTTGAAAGGACGACCAATTTGGCTAATATGATTTACCGCAAGAACATGGAATCTGATAGACGCATGATCATAGCATGGGGGTTGGCTTGTCTTTTGTCAACCACTATAATTTCTTGAGGGTTTTATGGGGCTTAAATATGATTTTAATGTTCTTTTTGGCCAAAATTTTTGTTACAAGAGCAGTGGTTCATTTAATGTATTGGAGAGTAACTTGCCCACAAGAGGGAGAAGGATCATTATGATGAACAAAAAATTGAAAGACTTTAATGATCTGAGCAAAGGAATACTCATTAAATTTGAAAGCTTGGAACATATGGGACTTTTCAGCTGAAAGAAACTTGAGAGAAGATATTTTTAGCTCTCGAGATTAGGGTTTTAAGAACACTTGACTTTTGGGATGGGTGGTGACGTGAAAGGGAATTGAGATAATAGTTAGTGTGGGTCTTTTTCTATAAACTTGGTGGAAGAGGGAGCCATTGGGGAGGTGGGTAACAAGGACATCTAAGAATGGAAGGGATTTATTTGATTCAATTTCCATAGTGAATTGAATATAAGGGGAAATTATATTGAGACGGGTATTAGAGTTTTGTAATTTACTAGAGATTGTGAGAACTAATCACATAAGCCAACATCAAACCAACTTTGGAAACTGGAATCTAGCCATGCCAGTTTCAGAGAGGGCTCTCTCTTTAAGATTTAACTTTGTTTGGATAAGTTTTTAGGCTAGTTATGATTGTACTTGGGTTTTGAGTTTTGTTTTGGATTTTGGAAAATTGATTGTATTCAGTTGATTAATGTCTATTGGGCAATGGTGTCAAAATATAAATGGATAGTTGCATCAACTTTTCACAGAGTAAACATAGGGCAAGCTAGGAGTATTTACTAGAACTTTTGAATTTATAAATGGATTATGATAGAAATATGAAAATATTAAACATAACTAAAGAGAAATTAAGAATTCTTTAGTTTGGCGTTCAGTGGAAAACATTATTATTGTAAACACAACCAGAATAAGGTACTCAATAGTAAATCCTATTCATCATGCTTTTTTCTTTACAATTGGAATTCAGATGACTACAATGAAAGATGACAATGAAACATAATAACAGAAGAAAAACATCACCAATGTTTAAGCCACAAGAATCCTATGAATGGTCTAATTATTATTGATGCTCCAGTGCTTTGAAAAAGCTTACAGTACTTCAATAGACAAAAATAGTTATGATCTCGATCAATCGACCCTTGATACTTCCAAAACTGAAGTATTTATATAAAAATAAAAACAAATTACAATCAATGCCTGTGTGACAAGGCAATCTATAATTTCTCAAAATGAACTAAAAGGAAAGAAATCAATCTAAAAGGAGTGCATTTGTGTTTCTAGCCCTGTTCTGTTGGAAGACTGTTAGTGAGTCACCACCTTTTTAGTACTGTGCTGGAAAACTGAGTGTCGTGCTGGCGAAATCTGTTGTATGAACGCCCTTTTACAGTCTTGACCCTGGGTGTCTATTTGCTACCTGAGTCCTTTCTGTTGTGTTTAACCCTGTTTCCTCATAAAATGGAGCTCAAAGCTCATATGCCCGAACCTGAAATCATTTAGATTTCATCTTGGAGCCGCATCGCATCTGCGTCAACATCGCACTTCGTATTTCATTGTTTTTAACTTTTATTTAGCACTTAACCTTTAAAACTTGCAATGTGTGATTGCGATCGGGTCCCACCGTCATCGCATATCACACTTCGGTGATTTTAACACTTACGTCCCGCACTTATCCTTTGAAACTTGCGATGTGAAATTGTGATCGAGTCCCACCATCGTCACATATCGCACTTCGAGGACTCATGCTTATCCTTTGAAACTTGCAATGTGCGATTGCGATCAGGTCCCACCGTAGTCGCATATCGCACTTCTGCAATTTTAAAACTTACCTCCACCCTTATCCTTTGAAACTTGCAATGTACGATTGCGATTGGGTTATATCACAAGTTAAAACATTTAACTTGTGAGCACTATCCTCCTGAGCTTGCGATGTGTGATATGTGATTCCATCGCAACTTAAACAAAATAGCTTGCAGGCACTTAAAAGGTAAGTTATAAAATGTGCGAAGTGTGAAATGCGACGAGCTAAATGCTGGAAAGTGTGAAAAGGAAAAAGGTAAGGAAAATGGGAAATATAAAGGTTTGCATGAGGATTTGGTAATGTATAAAGGTTGGATGGGTCCCACCAAATCACATCGACAGAGTTTTATGTTTCGGCAATGAATTAATAAGAGAAGGTTAAAAATTGTGAGGTGCAAAGTGCAGACAAGTGGTAAGTATACGGTTTTTAGTGGGTGGGTGGAGATGCTCTTTTTTAAATATAAAATTTGAATTTCAATCTTTAAGAAAGGGTTTTTAATGAAATGAAGCGTGAGACTTTAGAAAAATTGAAAAATGAAGGCTAAACGAAGGTAGATGGAATGATTGAGGGCAATATGGAGTTTTCTCGCCATCACACTTAATCAAAAACACTTTCCTCTTTCAACTGAACTGAAAGGAAGATAGATTCATTTGATGTTCTTGATAGTCAAGATTTCCAATTTTTCCTGAAAATAAATGATAGCCATGGAATATTATTTTTTAGTATGAGAGATCTAAGAAATAATTAGTCACCTTGTGATACTGTGAAATACATGAGTCTAACAGTGGCTACAGTTGGGGATGGAAACTCCTTCAGGAGGTGTCAAGAACACCATAGACTAGTGGCCTGATCCATTGGGCTGATCCCAAATCTACAACTTAATTTGCTACAAAACCTGTGTGGCTGAGAAGGCTCAGTTCAAAATCAACACTCTCTGCAAACTGAAGTCTGGAATATACTTGCACTGAAACTATAAAGCAATATGAAACTACAACTGGAAAAATTCTCATAGTACTAAGCTTATTTGCACACCTACCTACCCCAATCTACTAAAATTGTTGTTGTTCTAAATGATACAATAATGCCAGTGCAGCTAGTCAAGTAGCAACAAAAACAGATGGAAAAATTGAATGTTTGTCAGGAAAATCAACAGTATAACTTGATTATGTGTCCTCATAAACAAAGTTGTGATATGTAATGGCAACTGCTGATGTATTTGATCCTTATAGAGAATACATGTTTGAAAACTTGAGCTAAAAAGAAGCTCCATATAATTTGTTATAAGATCGATAAAAGCATGATGTATGATTTTTGCTTCTAGGCCTTCAATGACTAGTTGATCAATTATATCCTTAGTACTAGACCTTGAAATATCATCTTCAGTTTGGTACTTGAAAGCACAATCGTCCTCAATATGTAAATAAAGAGGTAGTACAATTTCCTCTTGCTTAGGGGAAGGGAGACTTTCCAAAAATTATTTAGGATCTCGGAAATTGTATGACTGAATTTGAGGATTTCAAAAGTTCAATACCAGTCTCATATCGTTCAACAACTATCTCCGGAAAATATGTTTTAGCTTCAGGACTAAATTTGCTTGATTTCAAAATGAGAAAGACAACCTCTAGGAAATATTTATCAAGTTGAAATTTTGATAACGGATCCTTGAATGCATTTAAAACTTCACGAGATAGAAGGTTTGCCGCAAACATTGTCAGCATGTTGTGGAATCGTCATGAATGCTCAAAATCTGGGTTCTTTGAATCATGGAGTCACCAGGTGAATAATGTAGCCTTCTTGTGTCTGGTCACTGTCCACCACCAGTAATCAGATTTGAACTTTGATGTGCTTTCTGAGGAAGATAAATTTCATCCCTAGTATGGTCGCCACTATGTTAGCGTTCTTTAATTTACTAGAGATTATGAGAACTAATCACATAAGCCAACATCAAACCAACTTTGGAAACTGAAATCTAGCCATGCCAATTTCAGAGAGGGATCTCTCTTTAAGATTTAACTTTGTTTGGATAAGTTTTTAGGCTAGTTATGATTGTACTTTGGTTTTGAGTTTTGTTTTGGATTTTGGAAAATTGATTGTATTCAATTGCTTAATGTCTATTGGGCAATGTAGTCAAAATATAACTGGATAGTTGCATCAAATTTTCACAGAGTAAACTTAGGGCAAGCTAGGAGTATTTATTGGATCTTTTGAATTTATAATTGGATTATGACAGAAATATGAAAATATTCAACAGAACTAAAGAGCAATTAAGAATTCTTTAGTTTGGCCTTCAGTGGAAAACATTATGATTGTAAACGCAACCAGAATAAGGTACTCAATAGTAAATCCTATTCATCAAGCTTTCTATTTTACAATTGGAATTCAGATGATTACAACGAAAGATGACAATGAAAAATAATAACAGAAGAAAAGCATCACCAGTATTTAAGCCACAAGAATCCTATGAATGGTCTGATTATTATTGATGCTCCAATGCTTTGAAAAAGCTTATAGTACTTCAATAGACAAAAATAGTTCCGATCTCAATCAATCGACCCTTGATACTTCCAAAACTGAAGTATTTATATAAAAATATAAACAAATTACAACCGATGCCTCTGTGACAAGGCAATCTATAATTTCTCAAAATGAACTGAAAGGAAAGAAATCGATCTAAAAGGAGTGCATCTGCATTTCTGGCCCTGTTCTACTGGAAGACTATTGCTGAGTCACCGCATTTTTAGTACTGTGCTGGAAAACTGAGTGAAGTGCTGGCGAAATCTGTTGTATGAACTCCCTTTGCCTGTCTTTGTTGTGTAACCAGCTCCAAAAAGAGAAGAAAAGAGATATCAACACCTTAGAAATGAGCCACTTCGAGGGGGCAACCTCCAATACATTACATAAATGAACAATTCTTGGATGATACAAATGAACAAAACCTCCTTTCTATATAGGAGTCCATGGGGCCATAATGTAATCCTAGTGGGCCACAATGTAATCCTAGCCGACCTAACAATAATAATTTAAGGGCACAATAATAACAAAATGGGGGTTACAGGGGTACAACAATAAAAATAAGTGGGGCTACACTAACATAATAAGGGACTACACTATTAATATAGGGACTTAACATGCCCCTCTCCTTCAAACAAGTGTTTTCCTCAACGCTTGATTATTTCTTGATGCTTCTGTATAAAATTCTCATTCTCCCATGTGGAATATTTTACAGGAAAGTTCTTCCACTTGCTGAGATACTCTGAAATTGATCGTACTTGTCGAGTTCTTGTTTTTGTGACCGCTTCAAAACTTCTTTCGATGTGATGTTGATATTCCTGTTGTTTCATTAGATTCTGCACCAAAGTTAGGTTATCCTTTGAGAGTTGGAGAACTTGTTGTTGATGCTCGATGTCATCTTCCACTAATTTATCATCAATATTAGCTATTATTTTATCCTTCAAACCATCCAACTTAGCCTCCATTTCTGCTTTTAAACCATCTATGTCATCTTCGGTTGCTCTTCGTAAGATCGAAATTTGTTGCACTTGGTACCGTAATTTTGATATCTCATACCGCAATTCTTCCTCTTCATGCGTCATAGTATAGCTTTCCGAGGGATTAATAGGTGTTGAATTCTTTTAGGGGCCATTTTAGAATCCAATATTGATACCTATTCTACAATATTCCCTTGGAATCAATTCAACTTGATTCTTCAAACAAGACTTATGCAATTCGGAAAAAAAATACACACCTTTTACTTGCTTTGAGGAGCTCGATATTGAAATTGAATTATCTCTATAATTGAAAATATTAAATATTTTAAATTCAGCCCTGTAGTATCCCTCTGAAGCTTCTTTCAAATGCCACAGGTCTGATCTAATTTGGACTCCCCAAGACAAAGTTGTGTCCAATCTCCCACAATGACCTAATTCTGGACTGGTTTAGTAGAGAAAAATTGTAGGACTTGCCACGTGTCACTATTTCATCCTTTGTCTCTGAAACTGATAGCCAAGAAACTATAGTCCATGTGATTGCGACAAATTTTTACGGCACTCAAATCCACTTCCCAGAGAGAGAGTTATTGAAATTTTCCCACGATCACCTCTTTGAGATGAAATTCGGAAGCCTGAAAAAGCACTACCTTCCACAGATCATATCTCCAAAATTATTGCGAACCAAGCTCTAAAATTGTTTGACGAATTTCCTAAGGATTTCAGCTTCGCACCATACGAATTTCTGATTCTGAACCTTCGTAGAAAAAAATTTATAAAATAACCCTCTCACGATGACCTCGTTTAGAGCTCGAAACAAGACCTAACTTCCACAGATGATATCTCCGAAAATATTGCGAACCAAGCTCCTCAAATTTTTAGACAATCTTCCTCAGGATTTCAGCTTTATAACCCTAAACATTTTAGCTTCTGAAACTTAGTAGAAAAAACGTTATAGCGAAAATTCCACGATGACCTGTTTGGAGCAGCGAAACCCTAGAATCCCAAGCCTCTGATACCAAATGTTGTGTAACCAGCTCCAAAAAGAGAAGAAAAGAGATATAAACGCCTTAGAAATGAGCCAATTCGAGGGGGAAACCTCCAATACATTACATAAATGAACAATTCTTGGATGATACAAATGAAAAAAACCTCCTTCTATATATAGGAGTCCATGGGCCACAATATAATCCTAGTGGGGCCATAATGTAATCCTAGCCGACCTAACAATAATAATGTAAGGGCACAATAATAACAATATGGGGGTTACAGGGGTACAACAATAACAATAAGTGGGGCTACACTAACATAATAAGGGACTACACTATTAATATAGGGACTTAACAGTCTTGACCTGTGGTGTCTATTTGCTACCCGAGTCCTTTCTGCCATGTTTAACCCTATTTCTTCATAAAATGGAGCTCAAACCTCATATGCTCAGACCTGAAATCATTTAGATTTCATCTTGGAGCCGCATTGCATCTGCGCCAACATCGCACTTCACATTTCGTTGTTTTAAAATTTTCTTTAGCACTTAACCTTTAAAACTTGTGATGTGTGATTGTGATCGAGTCCCACCATCGTCACATATCGCACTTCGACGATTTTAACACTTACCTCCCACACTTATCCTTTGAAAATGCGATGTGTGATTACGATCAAGTCCCACCGTCATCGCATATCACATTTCGGAAATTTTAACACTTACCTTCCGTGCTTATCCTTTGAAACTTGTGATGTGCGATTGCGATCGGGTCCCACCGTCATCGCATATCTCACTTCAAAAATTTTAACACTTACCTCCATGCTTATCCTTTGAAACTTGCGATGTGCGATTGCGATCGGGTTATATTGCAATTTAAAACATTTAACTTGCGGGTGCTATGTGTGCTATCCTCCTGAGATTGCGACATGCGATATGCGATCACATCGCAACTTAAACAAAAAAGCTTGCAGGTGCTTAAAAGGTAAGTTATAAAATGTGCAAAGTGCGAAATGCGACGCGCTAAACGTTGGAAAGTGAAAAAAGGCAAAAGGTAAGGAAAATGTGAAATACAAAGGTTCACATGTGGATTTGGTAATGTATAAAGGTTGGATTGGTCCCACCAAATCGCATCGGCGAAGTTTTATGTTTCAGTGATGAATTAAGAAGAGAAGGTTAAAACTTATAGGGTGCGAAGTGCGGGCAAGAGGTAAGCATGGGTGGGTGGAGCTGCTCTTTTGTAACTATAAAATTTGAATTTCAATAGTTAAGAAAGGGTTTTGAACGAAATGAAGCGTCGGATTTTAGAAAAATGGAAAAATAAAGGGTAAACGAAGGTAGATGGAATGAGTGAGGGCAGTATGGAGTTTGCTCACCATCACACTTAATCAGCAACACTTTCCTCTTTCAACTAAACTGAAAGGCAAATAGATTCATTTGATGCTCTTGATAGTCACGATTTCCTTTTTTTCTTGAAAATAAATGATAGCCATGGAATATTATTTTCAATATGAGAGATCTAAGAAATAATCAGTCACCTTGTGATACTGTGATATACATGAGTCTAACAATGGAAATGAAAGGTGTCAAGTGCAAGTCGGTCATGTTGCCAAATGACAAAAGTGTCATCAACAAATCAGAACCAACATTTAGGTTTGAAATGCCAAGAATTAAGTGCTCTGGGTTCAAAGTATTCCATAAAGATGTTAGCAACTCCTGAGGAAAGAGGAAAGCCCATAATTATACCTTTGAAATGCCAAGAATTAAGTGCTCTAGGTTCAAAGTATTCCATAAAGATGTTAGCAACTCCTGAGGAAAGAGGAAAGCCCATAATTATACCTTTCATCTGCTCATAAATAGTACCTTTAAATAAATAAATTATTATATATTTAAATCTACATTAAATCTAACGACCATTTCATAAGTTCTTCGTAGTTTTTTTCACACAGATAAAAATAATATGAATAATAAGTTGTTAGTAGGTTTTTTACACAAGATAAAAATAATATGAGAATGTATTATTTTTAATTTTAAATTATTTTAAAAAATATATAAACTTAAAATTATTTATTTAAATTTTATTAACCTACATAATGGAAAATTTTATTTTATATGTATAATATAAATGTAAAAATTATAAATAATAATAATTAATTTAATATTAATATTAATATTAATATTATGAATAACAAATTGATATATGACATATAATTATTATTATGAAAATTATTTATTTATAAAAAAAACAATTTTAAGATTAACCTGTTTCTATAATGGATAAATTCATGGTCTTCGTACCAAAGTATTTTTATAATATCATTATCATTTATTAATATAATTTCACATTTTTTATAATATTATTATTTGATATTTAGATAATTTTTTAATTTTTTAAAATTTCATGATTTTAATATTTGTAAATTTTAAATAATATATTTATAATTGATTTTATATATAATTTTTGTGATTAACTATGGTCATTAATTTTTGACCATATTATGAATCTTACCATATTATGAATCTTAGTTTATTATCTTATCATGTCATTAATTTATATTTATATTCCTGAATTTTAATTTTTAGTGATTATTATCTTATGTCTTATTATGTCATTAATTTACAACCATATTCATGAGTAATGGTTTCAATTGACCACTAATCCAAATGGGAATTACATCCACCTATGATATTTTCTCATGGTATCTACATATGATATTCACCCATGGTATTGTAACTCAAGAAGACTATAAATAATAAGGCTCACTTTGTAAAAGGACAACTCTTCCACATAATGTAGTTGTAACATTTTCTATTATTCAATAACGATTTTCGTTCTCTTAAATATGTGTTTTTTATTATGCCTCTTAACAATCAAATCTCTTTGATCTTGGCCCTCCAAAATCCAGATTAGTGATACTAGAGCGGGTTATGACTCCACAAAAATTAGTTATTTTAAATATCTTTAGTGGAAATTCTCAGATCTGCTCATAATCCTTCATTTGTTTATGGAATGAAGACTTTAGGACCTTCACTTGCAATTAATTCAAATTATTTCCAGTTTCTTATATTAGTGAAAATTTCTCTAGCTTGTCCCTCGGTTTCATTTGAATTGGGAAAATTTTCTCCAACAAAATATTTATAAGTATGTTATATTAACATTGAATTGAATTTGATCTATTTAGGGCCTTTGGAGGTTTTATAAAAAATGGTTGGTTGTGCGAGCTTGGATTTTATGGATATTAATGACAATAGCCTTGTTGTCGGATTTCCTTTGGAGTAGACGTGAAGGACTCTAATGGGATGCCTCAAAGTGTGCCAAAAAGGGTTAGACAACGCCTCTTGGAAAATGCCTGAAAATAAGCCTAGGACACCATCCAGTCTTTAATACATTGAAGCTAAGCTCAAAGAAGCTAACTTCAAGTGCCAACAATTTCATGAGTGGTTGGAAAGAAAAGTTTGGCCAAATCCTTGAAGTCTAACATGGTTTGCAAACCCTCAAGACTTGGCACAATGTTTCGAACCCAAGATTTATGCTGCCGAGCAAAAGAGGTTGCTCTTCACATAGATAAGAAGGTTTAGGATCTCTTCCTTCTCTAACACCCAAGCCTTCAAATTTCACATCCACCCTAATCTAATCACTCTATTCATCTCGAAATATGATGCCAAGAGGCTCCAACTTCAATCACATTGATTTCTACTCCATGCTATCTATGAATCCACCGTGAGCTAGTTCTAATATTAATTATTTCCATTCAAATTTTCAGTCCACATATGTTTATTATCTGGAAATGGGGTACCACCACCATATCCATCTTCGAATCTTAGAATGTTATTTCCAAATTCCAGTAAAATTTCCTATCAAGGCGATGGAGTTGTCAGTCAATCATCGCCACCAAAAAAAAAAAAAAAAAAACTCAACGAGGTTGCTAAGGAGCTTCATATATTTATGTGGAGCCCTATTGCCTCTCTTGTATCAGAGGGAATTAAACTTCATGTTTTCGGTGGAACCCATGAACTTGGAGGAGTCCCAATGGAAAAAATACTAAAAGTGATCCTTGCAATGGGAAGTAAGTATACATTGTTTCTCAGCATCTTCAATGGAGGCGAAGGCTTACACGAGACTTCCAGTGTATCTTCCGATGATTATGCACACATGTATTTCAGTCTAGGAAAAAAGGTAATAGTATCTCATGGAGAATAATTTATAACTCTGGATCTAGAAGAAGACAACCCAGATTCCAAACTAGCTCCAAGTTGTTCTCTTGATCAATAAGACAAAAAAATATATGTTGAAGATCGAAGGATGAGTATGTCTCCTGCCAACCTCATGATTAGGATAATTCTCATAATGGTGTGGAAGAAACTCATTAGAAATCCTAACACTTATTCTAATACCTTGGGTCTCATTTGGTCCTTTGTTTATTTCAGGTTCAATGGTACAATACCAAAGCTCATCCATGGTTCAATAGAAATCTTAGCCATGTTTAGCTTAGGGTTGTTCATGGCACTACAACTGAGAATCATAGTCTGGGGAAAATATGTTGTTATATTCTCAATGACTATTAGTTCCATCACTGAACCTGTTGTAATGGCAATTTTCTCTATTGTTTTTGGCCTGAGAGGTTCATTTTTATATGTGGCCATTTTTTAGGTTGTGGCTTCATATAGTGACATCATGGGAGATACCTTTAGGAAAATTGGGAAGATGTTGTTGCAAATCTATGTTATGATAAAAAATTTGGGCATTATTAATGCTTATATGATTATCATAGGTGATGTGTTGTCTAGAACATCATCAAATGACATGCATCATGCTGGTATACTTGAAGAATGGTTTGGATTTCATTAGTGTAATGGATGTGTTTCAATCCTAATGCTCACCAAATACCTTATTTTGGCTTAGTCGGTGTATTTTAAGAGAATGGATTATTTGAAATTCAATTATGCATTATCAGTTGCACTCTTTGTTTTATTTTTTGTCATCATAGTTAGTATCACGATTGTAGTGGCTACAACCACCCTCCAATTTTTTCCTTTGGTTAGATTTTGGAGCCTAACCTTCTTTTCACAGGAGCTTATCTTGCACTACTATCAGGTATTCATGCTTTAATTGATGTTTATCCTTTATATGTGCTTTTTTCACTTGCTTTTCACTTAGTTAATCTTTCTAAGTCACAAGCTAACCTTCTGAATTAGTCTTGCACAACAGTTTTGGGCTTGCCTCCAAAAATTGCACAATCCATGAGGGTAGGAGACCTTGATGATTAGAAGTTAGCCTTGAGCTCATGAACTGTTCAGTCATTACAGGAGTCCCAACATTGAGCCTAGAAAATGTGTAATCCGACATTGAGCCCAGAAACTGTGCAGTGCACTGAGCTGGAAAGTTGCCTAGTTCCAAAAATTGTGCAATCTTTCACGATGATGTGCATGGTATTTTTTTCTCTGAAAAACAAGAAATGATGAAAAATAAAAAAGAATAACTAAAATTTAGGGATCCATTTTTAGTAATCTGAAGGAGGCACACTTTATATTTTTGGAAACTTTCCCCATGTGTCGCTTTTTCCTTGATTTTAGGCATGCACATCATAAACCCTAATTTTATCAAAATTATTTAATCAACGCCCCTAGATCTCATTTATACATTCGATATTGGATCTCTAGCATTCATGAGGAGATCAAATAACCTTCAGTGCAATCGTCGTCACTTTTCCGGGTGAGTTTCACATTTATCGCTTTTTGTTGCTTTTTTCGTTTGGATTTTCTGACTCTTTTTTTTCCTGTTTCTTTGCATGCATGCTCTAAATTTATTTAGATTATACAAGTGTTTTTTCAAATTTTCATTTTCCTTTCACAAGTTTCGCATCGGTTTCTTCATTTTTGTACTGATGGTCATTGTTGCGGTGACTCTCTTCATTGAATTGGTTTTGTTCCCATTTACTTAGTTTCTACACTTGATTTGCCTTGTTTCATTCAAAATTAGTCAAATATACACTCAATACATCACTATATCTCAGATCTGTGTCCTTTTCACACTTCCCTTGGGCATATCTGCCTTTCCCTTGGTCAATTTTCACTTTTCTTAGCTGGACACTGCAAAATATAAAGGCTCAAGCTGTGAGCTTGGCCTATGAAATTGCACAATGTGCAGTACAGGCTGGCCCAACTGTGCATTGTGCACTTTTATGGCTTAGTCTTCATCCCTGGCCACTGATACTACACAATGTGTAGTCTCTCCCAACTCACTACCTAGGATGAACTGCACATTGTGTATCCTTGGGCCTCTAACTTTGACCTTGACTGCTAGGATTGTGCAATGCGCAGTTCCCTCATGCAGTCACACCATATTTCAGTGAAAATTGCGTAATATTTCCCATCATATGCTTGGTTTGTTGCTTGAACATGCCTTGAAAGTGTTTTTTCTTAAAATTGATGTTTTCTTGCCATGAGTGTCTTTTTTGTCCCACAGGTAGAACAATTGTTGAGCACCTCTCCAATAGTCACTGTTACAATGGCACCCAAGAGAGATGCCTCAAAATAAAATACTAAAGAAGTACTGGGGAAGCAGTTCAACAAGATCTAGTTAAATTTCCAGTATATGCATACACTTAGCTGTTTGTAGAAAAGGAATCGAAATGGACTTCGGGGAATATTTAGAGGACCAACAGGTGTATCTCAACATCTGTCAGTTAGGAATATAGGGTTTCATGCAGGTATGAAACCTTCCCATGTGCATATGTGATCAGCTGGGTTGTCTCACACACTGATGAGAAAACAATGACATTGAGAAACACCAATGGACAAAATCTTGACACATTTCTGGCAACAGATTTTCAGTGTATGTATCATCTTCCTGAGCTAGTAAATATCATGGAATCATTGTTTTATTCCACCCACAACTATGCAAACAAAAAGGATATCATCAAGAGTTTGGTGAAGGAGCCATCGAAGTTTAGACAGACACTAATGCAGGAGCATCAGACCACCCTTAATCAAAATTGAAAATTCAAAGCTGCAGAAGGAGAGACATGGAAAACCGTTTGAAAGGGAGTCTAATTTCCATCAAATTTGGTTAAAATGATAAATTTGTTATCTCAAAGGTGGAATCAATGCATCTAGAATATATGATTAGTTTTAAAAATATGCCATGTAATTAAGTAGAGTGATCTCAGGGATTAGTTAAGCGATTGTGGGAGGAAATCATAGATGTTAGATGATCCACTCATTTTGTATTTTCTTTAAAATGCGAAGACTATTTTGAAGAGGAGGCAACACAATGTAACCTCAGGGAGAATTTGTGATTCAGGCCCATAGTGGCCTTAGCCTGTAACTCGAGCTCGAGACAATAATGGAATTCATGTATTTTTATGTATCCAGGAATAATCTAGATTTTGTATTATCTGCGTGTTTATTTAATTTCAATCTTGTTAAATTATAGGTTGTGTGAATATGAATGGTGAACGAAGTTCCTATGAACTTCATTGGAGATCAAAGTATGACAGAACATGATTCTATTAAAGATGTGATTCTATCGACAGATATCGGTGTGCAGGTGGAATGGACGGTCGTGATCAAATCGTAGAAATGATAGCGAGAGATGGACAGACCAGATTACATCGCATTGGCCATAATATTGTTAGCGCACATCACAATCGACAATTTATATGTTTATTTTTAAGTCATCGCAAGTTAATTGTTGTAAGTTTCGATGCGATAAGAAGTGGGGCTTGCGATGCAATGCGATCACATATAGCATATGATAAGAGGAACCTTGTGTTGGGTCATGAATACGACCACTTTTTAAAACTTATTTCATCCATTTTTACCCTTCTTTATCATGTCATTTATTATAATTTATAATATAAATCCATTTTATAATGATTTATGCTCTAATGGATGAATATTATTTCTTCTCCTTTATTTTTAATAAATTGATGATTATTATGCATAATTTTATCAATGATGGTTTATTAATATATTTTGTAATGTCACTCACCATTTTAGCCTCCAAGATATTTTTCAGATTGTAGATTTTATTTCCAAATCATCATGAAATATTCCAACTCAGAAATTCGCTGGAATGACAATTTTGTGGTTGAGATTCTGGAAAAATGAAGAAGAATCGGGAAAATCCGGAACATGGGTTTTGTCCAGAACAGGCTCAATTAACTTTATTAAATAGCAGTTTGCCCAAATTCGGCATGTATTGAGAGAAACACAGGGTTCTTTTAGCACGATTTTCTCAGATTTGTTGTTGCGGCGGTCCTCCAAATCTCAGCTGCAAAGCCAAATTCGCCTTGCTCTTGTTGAAATATTGTTGGAAATGTATTTTATGGTTTATCAAGTTGTTGGGAACAATCTAATATTGTTATGGGAGATCATATTTGCTATTTAATTTATCTTCCTTCTGATTATAAAAGGAGAGCATGTATTGTGTATTGAAGAACAATGGATGATTATTGAATTCCTCTTGTAACACTGTAATTCCTTGACTCTTGTGATCAAAGAGAAACTGATGTAAAAGCTATTCATGTTTTATTAATACAAAGAGGCGTTATCGTTCCATTTCTCAAGCTCTGCAGTAGCCCAGTGGCATTTCACCGGCGGTTGAGGGCCCGACCCTAGTGGATTGATCCGCTGTTTGTATTTCTATTCTTTTATTTTTGTTGTGTGATAATTGCATTTAGATTCATTACGATTACAAAGTTATTTGATTGCTGTTGGATTGAATTCGGATTTGATGTATACGTTAATGAATTGCACTGCTATTATATTTTAGCAAGGATCATATTTCCTATCTTATTCATCTTGCTATCTTTTATAAAGCGTTGCTGTTCCATTGATTTATGATTCATTCCAATGAACTGTTTCATAGTGTTGGCCGTCGACAGGGTTAAAGTATTAAGAGGATTCGTTGCTTAAATTGCATTAAGTTTATGTTTGTTGTTCAATTGATGTTTGCTGTTCCATTTCCGTTTATTGTTCATTTCATTAGGTTCATATTTGTAGAGAAATAGTTTATAGTTGTTGTGTGCATATAGGAATTATGAATTGCTACTCTTTTTGAATTCTAGTTATTAGAAGAAGTTTTGCTTAGTTATTTTCAGCAGCTTTAGTTCAATTTCTATTTCTCTTTAATTGCTTTAAGATCACCAACTGTAGAGGACACTGGTTATTGCTTCCAAGTTCCCAGATTGGTTATCTTGCATCGATTTCTAAGGGAAGGAGTTATTGCTACTGTATCCCTGATCGATGTTTTGCAGATTGGTTTAATTAAGGTTTCAGAGCATTTGAGTTTATGTTACTATAATTATATTTCTTTTCCAAGCATCCATTTACTCTTATATTTAAAACATTGTGCTACATATTGAAGAGCATTACTCTTAGACTGAATTGCTGCCTCAGACTGAGTACACTCTTGAAATAAAAAGTCGCTCCTGGATTGATAATTAATGTGAGATAAATAGGTGTTAAAAAGATACCTTTTATTCCTCGACACCTTGATATTGCTATTTGTTAAAATGTACGACATGCGATAAGTTATTCGCTGCAATTTGTGAAATTACAAGATTGCAAACATTGCGATATAGTTAAACTTGCGATATTGCAATGGGGGCCTATTACTGATGAGTTAAAATGTGTGATGCGCAATGAGACTACAACTTAAATATGTGATATTGCGACATTGTCTTGGTTATTAGTAAGCGATCCACCGTGCGTGTTTGGTTAATCAAATTTATGTTGGCCCATAACCCATAGGTCTGTGTATTCTATAAAATTTGCAATTTTGCTACATCAAAGTGGTACCGGAGCAAAAGAATATTCTACGTGCAAAGGAAGAAGGTACAAATATGTTGAAAATTGGTAAATGTGTGGTATTTATAATTTGTGTAGGTAGCGACAGAGGAAGGTGAGAACATTTGCAGCAGCCTAGAGTAAGGAGTGCTCATATGGTTCTAGAGGAGAGAACCAGAGAGATGCTGAAAGACTGAGATTAGAGGAGAGAAGCTTAATGAGTTATCGTGTAGTCAGGAGGAGGCTTGCTACTGCAGATGTTTTGTTGCAACTCACGAGTGCTGTTACGGAAAGATCTTGTTTCAACTCACGAGTGCTGTTATGGAAAGATCACGAAGGCAATTCCACAGAAAGTGTGGGTAGAATTAATAAGAGAAGGATACCAAGAAGATGACTTGGTACTGATAGCAAGTAGCAAACTTGTTACAGAGATGAATAAGACATATGATTAGGAGGGCATAAAATTTTTGTACCTCGGGAGTTTGATGCAGGAGCATCGAACCACCTTTCATCAAAATTAAAAATTCAAAGATGTAGAAGGAGGGACGTGGACAACCATTTGAAAAGGGGGCTAATTTCCATAAAATTTTGGTTAAAATGATAAATTTTTTATCTCAAAGGTGGAATCTATGCATTGTTGAGATTCAACAAGATGATGAGCTTAGTGAAAAGAGTCACCTTCACTAAGTGGGCCCACAGGTTATTTTTGGCGCAAGTCTATTTTTAGACTATGTTTATTTTTAGACATGATGATCATATTTCAGAAGTTGCAGGATGCTCTTTGTGGATGGTTGATCAAGTTGGAAAAATAGATGAATTTATATTTTTAGAATATTGGGTGAAGTCTATTTATAGACCGCTGATCTAAAAATAGATGCATGTCGATTATTATTAGCTCTTAATAATAATCAGACTCTAAACAACAACTTATTCTCTTGGAGCACTTTGTTTCAGTGCACAAATGTGGCACATCAGTGGGCTGAGGGAATTACGCAATTACCAAGGGTTTAATAGAGCTAATGCATGGAGGACTCAGTTAGAACTCAAGTGGCAGAGTTATGACACAGTTAGAAGAGTAGTTATGGAGTTGTATTCAGTTTAACTCAGTTAGACTCAGTTGAGCTAGCTGTATCTAGTCTAATTGAATGATACACTAGTGAGAGTGGAGTGAATTAATTAGTTAATTAATTCACAAATAATAACTCATTAATCAACCGAACAATACAATAGTTAACTACAGTGCATGGCAGTTTCAGTGGAGACCTAGTGGAGAGGTAGGTGAAAGCGCAAGATGGATTATCTGTTGTGACTATAGTGATGCATTGATTGCATCACACACACATTGGAGTTGCCAATGAGGATTGCGCAGTCAAGGAAAGAGTAATTTGAATTCATTTAGAGCTATTCTCCAGCAGGGATTGCGTAGTGGAGGCAGGCTAGCAGGAGGCAGAGATCGGTGCATGGATTTGCAAGATTGTTCCTGATTAATGTATGACAATTGTACTGTACTGAGAGCTTGATAAGCTTTATATGAGGATTGTCATATGATTCCATGATACATAATATATAGTTGGGGTTTTCAGCGTCAGTCTTTCCCGGTTAAAAACAACTATGTTATGTGCGATTATTTTTATTTATGCTTTACATGTGTGTGCAATTAATTTTCCGCAAAATATTAACATTGGAATGATTCAGTATCTTGCAAGAAGTTAAATATTGTGAGATTAGGTGAATCTAGGACATATGCATGCTTAGTGCATATAATTTGTACATGGTATCAGAGCATTGTTAATTGAAGATTGCAATTGTAAAGTGAGTTTGTGCTGGTGGACAATTCGAATTTGCTACAGACGATTCTTGGTGCAGAAGTTGAGTATACATTGAAATAGCTTTCAATGGGTTGCGATTGGAGTATGCCCTTGATGGGAGCTCAAATTACATAACCTGGAAGGACAGGATGGAGGCAGTGCTGGAGGGTAATGGACTGAAGGAGTTCATCGATAACAATGTTCCTAAGTCGGGATTTAGCGATGTTGCATTACTTGACGCATGGCAAAAGAAGACAACAAAGACGAGAAGGATTCTGTTGGAAGGTGTGAAGGACCATATTGTGTCTAGCCTTCATGGGAAAGCTACTCCATTCTTAATGTGGAAGGATTTGACATATGTTTTCCAAAGCAGAAGTGACCAGAGGAAGTTGGCGCTTAAAGACAAGCTCATAAAAATAAAAATGGAGAAGGGCGACAGTATTCCAAAATACCTCACGAAGTTTGTCCACTACAAGGATGAACTGGGAAGTGTGGGGGTTACTATTGATGATGAATACTTGGTGAGCTTGGCTCTCCTTGGGCTTCCGAATAGTTGGAATAGCTATGAAGACTCTGTTAATGGACGGGAGAAACTGCTAGGATGGGAGCAACTTTGGTCGGATCTTGTGCAGGAGGAGATAAGGCGGGGTACCAGGGATGGATCTTCATCGAAGAATGAAGATGGAGAGAATTTATCTTTAGCTACCAATGCAAGGAAAGGGAATGGGAAGAAACATCCTTCAAAATCAGAAGCTAAATGCAAGAAGCAGGATTTTTCCAAAGTGAAGTGTTTTCACTGTCACGAACATGGGCATTTCGCCACTAACTGTACACAAAAAAAGAAGAACAATAAGGCTACTGGATCTGCAGCTAGAGAGGCCTTAGCCTCGCAATTTGAATTTGATTTCTCTTTTATCGCATGCTTGGTTTCAAGCTGTATGGGATTGGTGTGGTATCTTGATAGTGGTGCGTCTTTCCATATGATGGGAGACAAAGAGTTGTTTAGTGTCTTGTAGGAGAAGGACCACTAGATCCATATAGAGATGGGCGATGATGGTCGGTACAATGCGACTGGAATTGGGACCATTACCTTTGAGAGGGAGTCCGGTAATCCATTCTTGTTGAAGAATGTTATGCATGTTCCAGGTCTGAAGAAGAACTTGGTCTCGGTCGCAATGCTAGAAGATAGAGGTTATGCCTTTTTTTTCAGTGAGGGAAAAGCTTTCCTTCGACATAAAACAATGGGTCAAACCAAGAAGATAGGGGTTCAAATTAAGAATATGTACAAGCTGGAGGTAGATGGTTGCGTTGCAATGGTGGGCAAAGCAGAAGAAGTGGTGAGTCGAGATGAGGGCGAATTATGGCACAGGAGATTGGGCCATCTTCACCATGGCGCTTTGAAGATTTTGTAGCATATTTCTACTGGACTTCCCAAGGGTACTCTTGCGCAGTCAGATCAATGCAAGGGATGTACTATGGGTAAGTTTGTGAAGACTACCTTTCATGAGAAGGAGAACCGTGCTTCGGTGATCTTGGAGAGAATTCACACAGACATGTGTGGACCTTTCTCGGTTACTTCAACAACAAAACACATGTATTATGTTATATTTGTTGATGAATATTCTCATAGATGCTGGATCTTCTTCATGCAGAAGAAGAGTGAAACGTTATCAAAGTTATGTGAGTTCAAGGAATTGGTGGAGAAGGAGTCGAGGAAGCAAGTAAAAGCTCTACGGAGCGATAATGGTGGTGAATACATCTCGGGTGAATTCAAAGACTTCTGTAGAAAAAAAGGAATTCGAAGAGAACTCATAGCGCCTCATAACCCACAACAGAATGGGGTCACGGAGAGGAAGAATAGAACGATTATGGGTGTTGCACGAGCAATGCTACATGACCAGGGCCTACCGATGCACTTGTGGGCGGAAGCATGCAACACTGTGGTTTATGTGCAAAACCGTTGTCCTCATAGAGTACTTGGCATGAGTACACCTGAAGAAGATTTTACTAGTAAGAAGCCTGATATTTCTCATTTGAATATTTTTGGCTCACCTATTTACATTCATGTGACAAAGGACACTAGGAAGAAGCTGTAGCTGACTGCAGAAGTTGGGATATTTGTGGGGTACACAGAAACACCCCATAATTATCGTGTGTATTTTTCAGACATTTAGATGACTGTTGTGCGACGGGATATAAAATTCAATGAGGTGAAAGCCATGGAGTTGTCACTTGAGAGAGAGCTACACTTGCATGCAGAAGAGGAACTTATTGTTCCCAAAGATGAGCCTCTAGATGTGGATCAGCCACAGGAGGAGATTCATGGAGTGGAGGAGTCCACTCATGCATAACCAAAAATCAAACAAGGCAGAAAGTGTACCACAGAAGCTGAGAGACTGAAGCTTGATGCGGCACAGAATGTAGGAGTCCCTACATCATAGCGTAGACAGAGACAATCGCCTGACCGATTTACTAGATACATGGATCTTATGAGAAAGCGTATCGTGACAGAGCCATCTTGTTTCAAAGAGGAAGTGTAGGAGCACACATGGGTAGATGCCATGGTGGAGGAGTATGACTCCATTTTCAGAAATAGTGCTTGGGAGATTTTTCCAAGGCCGGTGGGAAAATCAGTTGTAGGATCAAGATGGATCTACAAGGTAAAGCAAGCTGCTGATGGGAGTGTCGAGAAGTATAAGGCAAGATTTGTTGCTCGGGGATTCTCACAGATCAAGGGGATTGAATATGAAGAAACCTTTGCACCTGTCGCACGGTATTCTTCCATAAGGACCTTCCTTGCTCTCTCAGCGTAGATGGGTTGGAACATTCATCAGATGGATGTGAAGACTGCGTTCCTTAATGGGATCATTGAGGAAGAGGTGTACATTGAGCATCCTGAAGGATTTGAGATCTTTAGCAGTGAGTTGCATGTGTGCAGGCTCAAAAGAGCATTGTATGGGCTGAAACAAGAACCCTGTGCTTGGTACACTTGGATCGACAGCTATTTCACTGGACTTGGCTTCATCAAGAGTGAGGCGGATGCAAACCTGTACCATATTGTGGTGGAGGGTAAGCTTTTAATCATTGTTATTTATGTTGATGATTTAATATTAACAGGTGATGAGTAGTTGATACACTCATGCAAGGCATATATTGCAAAGGAGTTTGAGATGAAGGATTTGGGCCTCCTTCATTATTTCCTTGGATTGGAAATATGGCAGTGGGAAGGTGAACTGTTTGTGTCTCAAGGCAAGTATGCCCGGGAGATACTGGAGAAGTTTCACATGCAAAGTTGCAAGCCTATCGACACTCCTCTTCTAGGAAATTGGAAGAAAGAGGATGCTACATCGGCAGAGGTAGTGGATGCCACTGTTTATCGACAGTTGGTGGTTTCACTCATGTATTTAGTCAATACAAGATTGGACATATGCTATGCAGAAACTAGCTTTCACAAGCAATGGTTAAGCCTACCAAGCTCTTTTGGAAGGTAGGCAAGCATGTCCTGAGATATCTCAGGGGCACATCTGAGTATGGTTTATGGTACAAACAAACGGATGAGGTGAAGTTTCATGGCTTCACAGATGCAGATTGAGCAGGAAGCTCAACAGACAGAAAGAGCACATCAGGAGGGATTTTCAGTATTGGATCTATGACAGTTTCTTGGTACAGCAAGAAAAAAAGATCCATGGCACTCAGTTTAGTGGAAGCAGAATACATGGCAGCAAGTCAAGCTACATGTGAGGCTATCTGGATGAGGAAGATCCTGGTTGGTTTGTTTGGTTTACATTTAGATCCCATAGTGATACATTGTGATAATCAGAGTTGCATTAAACTCTCGGTTAATCCTGTGTTTCATGATAGATCTAAACATATTGATATCCGGTATCATCATATCAGGGATTGTGTGCAACGGAAGATCATGTTGCTTCAGTACATTCGTACGGAGGATCAGGATGCAGATATTCTAATGAAGGCGCTCACCAGGAGCAAATTTGAATACCATAGAGGCTGGATCGGGGTGAAGGATAATCCCTATCTTGTTGAGAGAGAGTGTTGAGATTCAACAAGATGATGAGCTTAGTGAAAAGAGTCGCCTTCACTAAGTGGGCCCGCAGGCTATTTTTGGTGCAAGTCTATTTTTAGACATGATGATCATATTTCAGAAGCTGCAGGATGCTATTTTTGGATGGTTGATCAAGTTGGAAAAATAGATGAAATTCTATTTTTAGAATATTGGGTGAAGTCTATTTATAGATCGCTGATCTAAAAATAGATGCATGTCGATTATTATTAGCTCTTAATAATAATCAGACTCTAAACAACAACTTATTCTCTTGGATCACTTTGTTTCAGTGCACAAATGTGGCACATCAGTGGACTGAGGGAATTACGCAATTCCCAAGGGTTTAATAGAGCTAATGCATGGAGGACTCAGTTAGAACTCAAGTGGCAGAGTTATGACACAGTTAGAAGAGTAGTTATGGAGTTGTATTCAGTTTAACTCAGTTAGACTCAGTTGAGCTAGTTGTATCTAGTTTAACTGAATGATACACTAGTGAGAGTGGAGTGAATTAATTAGTTAATTAATTCACAAATAATAACTCATTAATCAACTGAACAATACAACAGTTAACTATAGTGCATGGCAGTTTTAGTGGAGACCTAGTGGAGAGGTAAGTGAAAGGGAAAGATGGACTATCTGTTGTGACTATAGTGATGCATTGATTGCATCACACACACATTGGAGTTGCCAATGAGGATTGCGCAATCAAGGAAAGAGTAATTCGAATTCATTCAGAGCTATTCTTCAGTAGGGATTGCGCAGTGGAGGCAGGCTAGTAGGAGGTAGATATTGGTGCATGGATTTGCAAGATTGTTCCTGATTAGTGTATGACGATTGTACTGTACTGAGAGCTTGAAAAGCTTTGTATGAGGATTGTCATATGATTCCATGATACATAATATATAGTTGGGGTTTTCAGCTTCAGGCTTTCCCGGTTAAAAACAACTATGTTATGTGCGATTATTTTTATTTATGCTTTACATGTGTGTGCAATTAATATTCCGCAAAATATTAACAGTGGAATGATTCAGTCTCTTGCAAGAAGTTAAATATTGTGAGATCAGGTGAATCTAGGACATATGCATGCTTAGTACATATAATTTCTACATGCATCTATAAGATTTGATTACTTTTAAAAATCTGCCCTGTAGTTAAAATAAATTGATCTCAGGGATTAGTTAAGAGATTGTGGGAGGAAATCGTAGATCTTAGATGCTCCACTCTTTTTGTAAATTCTTTAAACTGTGAAGACTGTGTTGAAGAGGAGGTAACACAATGTAACCTCAGGGTGAATTTGTGATTCAGGCCCACAGTGGCCTTAGCCTGTAACTCGAGCTCGAGACAATAATGGAATTCATGTGTTTTTATGTATCCAGGAATAATCTAGATTTTGTATTATATGTGTGTTTATTTAATTTCAATATTTTTAAATGATAGGTTGTGTGAATATGAATGGTGAACGAAGTTCCTATGAAATTCATTGGAGATCAAAGTCTAGAAGAACATGATTTTATGTAATATTCCCAAATGTGGAAGCAAAAACATGTGAACACAATAATGGAAATAACAGTGTAAATCATTACATAAACATAGGAGACAAATATGGAACCACTTTATTCATCAAATCAGCAACAAATACACATAATACATTGAGGCACAAATCATACAATAGGAGAAAACAAGCCTCCCATGAATAATCACTATAGAAAGTGAGCTGTCGCTACTAAACAAAATGCCGGAGAGCTGCTACAGAGCAGTCATAACATGCATAACTATAGATGAAGATAATAAAATGATAAAATACTGATATATGCCTCAAAATATGTTATACCAACAGATATAGGCACTATATCACCTTTCCATGACAACCCAAGAGGGATTCCGGAAAATGTACAAACTACACAAATGTAAGCTGCAGCCCTAGGGCTGAAGGTTTGCTGGAACAAAATAAATGAGAATATATGGCTTTGAATCTGATGTAGAATCCTACAAATCTTCTCCAATATATCCTCTAGATGAAAGGATGTCCCCTCCACTGAAGAAATCACCTCCCAAAACACACACTGCAACCACCCCTGCAACTCCTCTCTAAAATAACACAGTCATGGACTGGAATTGCACTGTAGGGGAGAAAATCACCTTGGCCTGATGCCAAATATATCAATAAATCTCAAGGGATTCCTTTGCTGGCCTCCCAATTGAAGGAAACATTCCTCCACTGAAATTATAGCTCTGAAATCACCCAATGTAATCCTCCACTGCTGCACCCTGCAACACATCACAACTCTAAGCATAAACGGCGCTGTTGAAGAAAGCTGTAGATTGGCCAAATTCCAGAATGTGGAAACACCCTTGTAGGCACTCGAAGTCCCTCGAGGATGAAGGCAGGATTCTCGCTCGGGAACACCCTTGTGCTAAACAACACTGCAATCTTAGCTAAACAGCTGAAGAGAGCCTCAAGTCTTAACAAAACATCAACAAAATAATAATCCAATGATGCCCACAATGACTTCCATCCCCTTCCTTATATTCTTGGTGAGCTTCCTCACCTTGGGCCCCACTCATTAAAGCCACTACTTCCATGCATGGAGTTTCCCTACAAAATTGCACTGTCCCTCAATGAATGCCACTCCTTCCATACCCTCAATGTTTGATTTGGTCAAGGTTGACCCATTCTACATGCTCCAACTCCTTTTAACACACAAGGGTCTTCATTCCAGCTTTTAGATGACCTCCATTCACATTAGGAGTGTCTTTATTCCTACTAAGGAGATTTATGGGTCTCCATAGCCTCTTATTCTTCAAACTAAGAAGCAAAATCAAAATTTAATATTCCAATTAGCTATGTGATAATTTAGGATTATTAAAATCCTCCCCTCCCAAGTGTTGCTTTTTCCCAAGCAACTACAAGGACATAACTGAAAAATGTGGGGAACCTTCATTCCCATATGGAGCTCCAATCTCCAAGCTATCATTCATACAAAATGAATCACCCTCTAGAATGGTAATTCATAGAAAAACACCTCCCATCTGCTCATGAGAGGCACCTTCCAAGTGCTCAAGTTACCCAAATGGCTCATACCATAAGGAAACAAGAGACCCAATTTAGCAATCATGGATGGACCAATGCTCTCCTTGAAATATGGAACATAAGTAATGTGGAGAATATAATCTCTAATAAGAACATCCAATCCATGTGTCATCTCTCCAACCATGCCCAAAACAATGATATGGACATCATCAACATATGGGATCATAATCAGAGTTATACTAGCTGCCATATATAAAACTGGAGAAGGATAATGATCCCTCAAGTGCAACCAATGTAGTCTTACTCCAACATGCCTCAGAATAGGATATGATGAGTGGTTTCCCAACCATTGTCTTGCTGCCCCAATTCTCTGACATGTTTGGAGAAGGTATATGATGTGAGGTGCACATTGATCACACTCTGAAAAAGATATCATCTCCCCAACATCTCCTAGGGAGTGGCCATCGCCATCACTGCGTATGTCCCCAAATGGATCATGAGGTCTGTAAGAAAGAATACCCCATATTGGAGCAATAACTTGTACATGGATGACAAAGAAATACAAGCACATAGTAATTGAATCATGATGCACATAAACACAAACCTTACCATGTACCTTGAGCAATTTGGTGAAGTGGCTCATAGATGAATCTCTTCTCATCCCAAATGAGGAAGGAAGTGGCCGTGTTAAATCTATCAAAGAGTTATGTCCCTCCTCCAAAGAATCCATGCATCTCCTCATGTGATGGTGCATCTCCTCTTTGATGCCTTTCCAAGTGAATCTCTCTATGATAGTAGGTATGTCCTCATGAAATCAGTGTGACTAGAGAGAAAATCCCCATGTGCTGCATGCCAATCCTTCTTCTTATGCTTGGAGGTCCAAGTCAAGAAGATCATATCCTGGTAGTAGATGTCTCCATCCACCACTTCCGAATCATAGTGCAAAGTATGGGAGAAAATCAGCCCATACTCTCCCAAGAGTAACCAAAGAAAAAATAGATCTTGCTGCCTCCTTACACCTCCATCATACAAACCATGAGGTGAAAACATGGTGATTGACATGAGGAGTGCCAGATCATCACAATGCACCCAAACTCCTTGTTGCCCCATGATGCAAGTGTTATGCCAAATCTAAACCAACAACATACCTTTCAAAGTAGGATATTTCACACGCTGACCAAACTCTTTCAAGAGTATCCATCGTGGCCTTTGCTCCTGCTGCCCAGTGTCATAGATATGCAAGTGGCTCACCAGCCTCTTGCTCATCAAAATAACCCATCCAACCAATGGTGAGTCTCTACTCTCATTCTCTAAATCAATATCCCTCCAATGGAGAATACCATCCTCCCAAATCAAACGGAATCCTCACAAATTGCAGAAGGATTTTGCATTCGATGCAGATCTCATGCTCCACTCGAGTGATCCACCAGGTTTGCACCTGACCTTTTATCCCTACACACAATCACAACAAAAAAAAGACAACATGTCATTTTCCTTGGAAGATCGTTAGGTCAAAAGCAATAGAATTAACCATATAACATGCTGAATACAAATTCATATGGGGAAGGAACAAATGTTTCCATTAATCATGAAAAATAGATTACAATGCTTATACCTTCACCTCAAAGCTTCCTCTCCATGATTCGGAGGAGTTTGCTCGCTATATCTAGGAAATGAGCATGAAGAGCAACATACAAGTGGCAAGGACCTCACAAGCTCTCTCACAAATGGCAAGATAACAATACAAACTCAAGATATATCTCCAAAAGCTAGTATAGATCTACAAAAACTCGTATAACACTCCAAAAAACTAGTATATCTCTCTAAAAACTAGTCTGATCCTCTCAAATGGTCTAGTGTAAATAGGCAGAAGAGAGGTCCCAAGATGATGTATGTAGACGCTTAGGACGATGAGAAGTCATAAAAAATTCTAACTAATAAGTCTTGGCCATCTCGAATAGGTGATAAATTGAGCTGATCTCCAAGGGACTAAGACACTGTAGAAGTCATCATTGGATGATGACACATAAATGGGTGAAGAAGTCCCTAGACACTCCCATAAGGAAGGGTTGGTAGCATCTAGGAGGCTCTAGATGCTACCATAGGCTTCCATGCATGTGTCCAGGGGCCAAACTGGAGAAAAATAGGTCCCATGACTGGAAAAAGTAAAATATTCATGAGGACTAAGGGTCATTGATCCTGGGGGGGGGAGGGTGAAATAGGCTCACAACAGTCTGCAGAAATGTACCTAGAGGAAATGAGAGCAATGATACTTTTTGAAGTATCCACACTTGGAGACATTATGCGAGACCTATATGAGGAGCTGGTGATAGTACATAAGGAATTTGTCCTCTTACATGACTTGCAACGACAAAGAAAATATTTTTTCAAGATCCTTAAGAATATTCAAGCTACCATCACTGTCGTGCATGATTGGAAAATGCGATACAAAGGGGCACCACTTACACTAGTCAATAAGATGAAGCTGCATGAAGAATTAGAGAAAGCGAGAGTTCATACGTTGATCTAGAACAATAAGAAACTTGCCTCATTCATCGGAAACATTCAGGCCTCATATGTACGAGTATATAACAATTTGGAATTCATAGTGAGAACTAATGGGGTCCCATCAGTTGGGACACTCACTAAGACTAAATGAAAATGACAAGTCCAACATGGGATCGATTAATACTTGGAGTAGCTACAATAGATGGCAGCCGGGGAGGACTTGGAGCTGAATAAACATAACATGAAGACCTACATCGGTGTCCCTATTTAGATGAGAACATTGTTGCTCCTGGTTGAGAAAGAGGTTCAAACCAGTTCCAAGACATTGTACCTAGATGATATGGAGACAAGAGTCCGCTTCCAACTTGAAACTATCATGTAGTTTGGGGAGACCATCAAGAAATACCAATATTGGCATCAGTATGTGATCGAGAGGCATCAAGTTGAAGTTTCCTGACTTGAGTTCACCCCAACTCCAGCATCATAGTGATTTTTCTTGTTAGGTTGTCAAGTTGTCTCTACCTTATTTTGTCTTATATGGGTATAAGGGGAAAATGTATATTATTTCTAATTATTGTAAAAGTGAAATTCCAGGTGTCCTTATTAGAATGTGAAGAGTCATGAGGGGAGTCCAAGGGTCACAAAGGGGGCATGCCAAGAGTCACCCCTCTTTGTTATAAATATATCCTCAATACTCATGTAAGGGGCTTTTGGGAGCCAAGATTTTAACTAGGCTTAGGATTAGGGAGAGATTGGGAGTTTTGTATGAGCCTTGGCTTCTTTGTAGCGTGAACCACTCTATGAGTTTTGCAAACAAAGGTAGATCATCAACACCCCACTGTTAGGACTCCTACTCCATACAATGTGAGGTCTAGTTGGGACTTCTTATTGGGGAGATCCCCTTAATTTTGGCGAGTCCAACAACGTCAACAGGTGGCATCATGGGAGATTAATTTAGGATAATTGTGAAGATGTTGTTGTAGATATATGTTATGATTAACAATTTGGGCATTCGTAGTGCTTATATGATTATCATAGGTGATGTGCTATTTGAAAACATCATGAAATTACATGCATCATGTTGGTATACTTGAAGAATGGTTTGGATTCATTAGTGGAATGGATGTGCTTCAATCCTAATTCTCACCAAAGAAATTATTTTAGCTTAGTTGGTGTCTTTTAACATAATGGATTATTATAAATTCACTTATGCATTATTAGTTGCACTTTTTGTTGTATTTGTTGTCAACAGGACTAGTATTGCGATTGTAAAATTTTTCAGTGGTTGTTATTGGTAAAAAAAATTAGTGGCTATGGAACTGTTTATTGTGACAGCTCATATTTGTCATTACAATTTTCATTCCATATACAATGAAATTGAGGACCCTTTAGAATTGCAACCCATTATTCTCACATCATTGGCATTGTGCTCAATTATATACATAACTATACCTTTTTTTGGTTTTCTACTATTTGGGGACTAGACTATGGATGATTTCAAGACCAATTTTGACACTGAATTGGGAGTTTCTTACAATTATGTGTTGAATGGCATTGTTCATGTGACCCATGTTATGCATTTTGTGTTGGTCTTTATTAAATATTCATATTTTGATATCATGCTAGACTCAAGACAAAAAATAGGAGTGGCCAAATTTCAACTTATATGGTTGAGATGGCTTACCTAGAAAAGGTGTTTCGTTTAATCATGGTAGAAACAAATGAAATTATAGATAGATTTATTGAAATGGGTCTTCTGAGAATCCACAAAAATAAGCCACCATATTTCTACTAGGAAGACCAACTATCTCAAGGTCCATTTGCTATTCCATGCACTATTAGGGTATCTCTATCCTCAAACCATCATTCATCATGGTTATGGGACACCCACAAACCCACAATTATGGGTCAGTCACACAAAAATTTTTCCACTGAAGTCCATCTCAACTAGGCCATGCAATGTCACCCTCACAGTTGGCCCACAAGCATTACTATATTTTTTTGTCCTCTGACCCTTGTTCAACATGGTTATGGGTCACCCAAAAAACCCTAGGTTATTTTTCAACCACATAAAACCCTTTCCATCGAAGTCCATTTGCAAGGTCGCACATTGCCAGTGTCGCAGTTGGATCGTAAGAATTACAGGGTAGCTCTATCCTTGGATCTTCACCATGTTTTTGGATCATCCTGAAACCCACAGTTATGGGTCAAACAAAAGAAACCTTTCTCTTCATTATCTCACATTTGACAAAAGATTCCCAGGAGGGAAATTGATGGAATGGGGACCATTTCTTCCTAAGGGGGAAGGAGTGATCGAGATGGAAAATGGCATCTAACGATAGTATCTACCCATGGTATTTACCCATGGTATTTACCTATGGTATTTACCCATGGTATTGTAACTCGATAAGGATATAAATAATAAGCCTCACTTTGTAAAAGGACATATTGTTCCACATAATGTAGTTGTAACAATTTCTATTATTCAATAAAGTGTCTCTTTCTCAATGAATATATGGGTTCTCTCTTCTGCCTCTTGATGGTCAAATCTCTTTGATCTTGGTCTTCCAATATCTGAATCACCATTATCTCATGATTTTGAATAATCCACTTACAACTCATAATATTAACCTAGACTTCTTGGTAGCCCACCTATCCCAAGGCCCCTGCATCTCAAGTATGTTTTACTATGGAATCTTCCCACATTCAAGCCCACTTATCCTGTTACCCCATTTGCAAAAATTTAGCAGAAATTGTGCATTATGAACTATTCAATTATTGCAATGAATGTTAAGTGGAATATTCAAAATCATTAGATAATGGTCACTTCAAGATAATATTAATGGATATGGCCATAGATTAATGACTTACTCTAGGTAGTGAATCCCAAAAATGATATATAGTATGTTTCACTATGAAAAACCTTAGATTCTTAAATATAAAAAGAAGGTAGCTCTATGTGAACAATTCATACTAAAAGGGAAGTATAAGTGAATATATAATAAATCACAACATATGATAAGGTTTCAAATGGGGTAGCAAGTAAGGTGGCCTTGAATGCAGTGAAGTCCCCAAAATTAAGCTCACTTGAGATAAAGGAGTCCTGGGATGGGTGACCTCATAGGAAGTCCTACTTACTAGGTGTTTTATTATCCCATAGTAAAAAAAGACAAGAGCAATAAAAAGGTCTAAAAATGAGACATCTTATTATTTGATATGGTGCATGTCCAAGCACACATTAGGATCCCATATTTACAATAATGGAATAGGTAAAATGGATAACATCAAGACATATTACAATTGAATGAGAAGGAAAGCTATGTGAGTTTACAACTCACACTTACTAGAAATAAGACTCTTTAAAATAATGTCTTAGAAAAATTCATTCCTCTAATTAACTCTAACACTTCCCCTTAATGTAGAAATAGTCTCTTTGCAACACCTAACTTGCCTTAATAATATATTGGTTATTGTCTTCATCAATATGTTCTCCTATACAACAAATAACAGACTATGAACTTAAAAACCTCCTGATCAATAAGGTATGTGTTTAGTACAATTGAAATTTTTATCACACCTGTATAATGCAAACATTACCAAAATTTCGATGTTCATATAAAGGAACAACCATCCACCGTAATGCATGTGTAACTAGCCACCACAACCATTAATCTAGTAGGATGTACTTCATTTATATGGTTTAACTCAACCAGTATTATTTCACATATATTAATACTTGTACCTTTAATTCCCCATACATCGTCATTATCCTCGTTTTTCCTTGGCTTATTCATAACCATACGGTGGCATGAAACTTATTTGTTTTTGTGGATGACCCTCAACCAACACACCTCAACTAGTTTCTTAATTACTAGATCCAACACATCAAGTTATTTTGGCTAACCATGAACCATACACTGCATCAATGGTTTCCAGCATAACGCGAACCTTCCTTTGGAAAGTGGTTTTTATATTACCATGAACTTTATGGGGTACAACTTGCCTCATCAGACTTGCATCATAATTTGATTTAGGTACATGCAATTCTCATACTCTAACCATGGAGATACTAGGTACATGCTCAAACATGTTGTAGGGAGAATATATCACGTCAAACGTGTGCCCATAAGATTTCTTACAAATATAATTTGTGACATTATTGTATGGTCATGAGTCTATTCCACAACACATACAAATTTTTAACTTCGAATCTCCATCATCATTTACTCTCCATTGGTGACACAGGATTCTACAGGCACTATCACAAGCCATTCTTTTCTTCTATGTCGAGGATCACATATATGTCTTCACTTTGACCTCATCACTGAAATTTCTTTAGCTTCCTCTTATACCAAGATACATGGGTTCCATCTATTTTACTGACCATTTTACCTACATGGTTCAACAACATGTTAGAATTTTCTTAATCTGGCCCAAAAATTCTCATATATTGATATTACTCCATCTCTCATTCCCCACTTAATCAAAGATTCAAATTCTATAATTCCATATCAAGCTAGTACACAAGTACATCTACCACCCTCATACTTACCTAGTGGTTAATTCCACAACTTGATGTGACATCCACTTTATGAATAAAGGGGATACATGCTACATGATTACATGTGCTATAAAACTAATTCTTGTACACCTAACTCAATAGGGCTTAAAAGACACCTAGAGAAATCAACTTCAAACTTGCTTATCACTAGATTTTTACAATTTGGACAAACGTTTTTGGGATCTCGGGTACAATTGATATGCATTGGTTGCAAAATTACATCATTTCATCTCATGCACAATAATTTACCATAAATTATTTTTAGCAATTCAAATTCACAAACATATAATCCCACCTCATGTCCACAACTTCTCGCTTATTCTTTATCTCTCTATGAGATCATTTGACTTGCACACAAACTTGACTCACTCAAGTTACCTTGAGAAAGTAGTTTTTGGTTTATCATAAACCTTTGTAGGAAAATACTTACGCCTCAATGAAATGAATCAAGAAATTAACATCTCTTTCCTAAACATGTTTAACTTTTCCTTAATGACAAGTGACTTTTGAAGGACAAACTAACTCATGAAATTTGAATGAGAGATATTTTTTACATTGGAAGATTGGATCTTGTAAAATCCTTTCAACATAAAATTAACCTTTTTTCATTCATGAACTTCTATCCAACCACAACGTACCTACATGTGAGGCTTTGATATTACCATGTTCCAAAATTTAGCTTGTACAGGTCATTTTATGCTATAATGATTGCAATATTATTCCCACTTATACACTTGATATGTTGCACTACTGCTTGTAGATGACTTACCTATTATAAATTTTTTTGGTTTCACAAACTTAGATACAATATTTTTTTACCTTCATAACCAAGTTATTCATTTCTTGGCCTTACATGTATATCTATGGGCTTTTGGACACCTTGAGATTTTTTGCCTAAAATGTTCCATCAAAATCCATTTTATTCAAAATTTTGGAACTAATTCATTATGTGCGCCTTTCAAAACAACCTACTTCATCATCTTTAGTAAGAGATTCATCATTATAAATTCACTCGGATCATCATTTTGAGCTTCATAGCATGAGAGAGTTAGATCAACACTATTATCGTCAAATAAATGATGAGTATCAAATGAACTATTGATCTTCTGAATCAAGTCACTTTTATCACAAATTTCATCACACCTAAATTTCTCATACTTAAATTTTTTTACTTTACTTTTGAGTGTTACAACAAATTTTCCTTTACCAATAACTCTTTCTACAATGATTCTATCGATTTATCCTTTTGATCTCAAATTTTGAAAAAATCATCTACTCATTGATTCAATGATACCAGCCTTTCCTCCAATATGTTGATGCATTCTGTAGTGAGACTAAAAAATGCATGATATAGTTTATCATCTCATGATCTAGGTTACATAAATTTTCCCATTGTGGAATTATTTTGCTTCTGTAACCTTTCTATTTCTTGCAAAGCATCATCAAAATATCGTTGTAGTAACTGACTTTCATGATTATAGTTTTGAATTATTTTTCCTCCTTAGCCCATTTTTCCCCTAAAAATATTAATTTGTCAATAATTAACACAACAAGTAGGGTGTTGGGATCCTTCAAATTTCTCTTTCCTTCCAAGATTGACTTCAAGTTTGATTCTCCATATTTGTTTATCTCATTGGTGGATCGACTCAAACCTTCCACATTGTGTCTTCTTTGAGGGATCTTCATGAGCAATGAACATCGTGGTTCTTAATGCTCCTTTGAACATATCAACCTTTGAACCTGTTACTATAATGTCATTCCAACAAAATTTGATACTTGTGCAAAAAATCCCCTTGGAAAAGGAGTGTAATGGCTATCTTAGCCCTATGACATCCCACCTTTGTTCTTGTATGAGTTGATCAAGATACTTCCAATATCCATAAAGCACAACTTGTATCTTTCTTCAAACAAGTTGGCACACACCTTATTCAAGATTCAATGGATGATCATAATAGCATTGTAAACACATTAAAAAAAGTGGACATTTTCATATTCACAATAGTGGAGGGTCAAATACTTGACCAGATTAAATTGATAAAGGATATCAATGAATTAGACACTATTTAAGTGTTTTCTTGGATCCTTGAAGTTTCGAATGGTCACTGAGCAAATAGACCATGTTAATTGGACAACCAACTTATTATTTGAATAGAAGAGGGGAGTTTAATGTTCAACTAAGGCGATAAGGATTTAATACACATATGTCTTTACAAATTATTTTGCAAACTATTTTCTCCAATAGAGTGTCCTGGGTAGCACTATCTATTTATTACACCATAAGGTGTTCCTCTTTGAAAACAACTCCCCTAGATGCCACCGTGTCCATGTCTGAGCCATTGGATCAAATGTTAGACAATTGAATTTTTTTAGGCCATTAGATCCACAAGTAAATAGCTTTATATATGTGTTTTATAATGTTAGTTTTTTTCTTTTTTTTTTCTTTTTAATAAGTTAGATTGAATTGACTTTTAAGTTAAAATGTTGTTATTAAAAAATTGTTATATTTTATGAGAGTATATGTAAATGTAAATATTTTTATATATGTTTTTTATAATATATGTTTTTTTTTCTTTTTAATAAGTTAGATTGAATTTAGGTAATAAAATAAAATAATAATAAACTATAAAAACAACCCATGGTATTGACCCATAGTTTTCATGTGGAATATAGTTTATTTAAATGGGGAAATTAAGATGGCCTACATCAATCTTACCATCTACCAAGAGCCAAGAGGGATCAAATGTCTTGATATGCAAACCTCTTTTAGAGTGAAAAGATAATTGATCCCTTTGATAAATAATATAGATCTAAGCTAACTATTTAATACATTTATTTTTAATTGTTTATAACCATTATTATTTTAACATTTTACTTAATAAAATGTATCTAAATTTTCATACATCCAAATATACATGATTTTCTTGTTCTATATTATTTTTGTTACAACTATTTTATTATTCCAAAAATACATGGGTTTTTTTGTTATATATTATTTATGTTAAACTGTTTTATTATTCATGAGTAGTATTTCTTAATATATAAAAATTTAAATCAATAATGAATTTTAAAAAAATATGTGATCTTTTATTAAATTTCCAGATTATTTCATAGGACATGCAATAATGATGGATGCTCATAATTATAATTTACTAAATAATATTAAGTTTACCTTTAATTACTTAACTGTAATAGTTTGTAACTACATACACACTTTAAAAAATATTACATGTTTTTTACTTTATAATCATAAACAAATTTCATATTATATGATGTCAAACTTACTCAACTTTTTATTCTGAAGTTTTAAACAAAGTTTTTCACTACATAATTTTAGCTTTTATAATTTTTTTGTTTTTCAATTCCAAACAAAACTTACAAAAGAAAAACCCCACTAAGTCCTTACTGTAGATTATAGTTTTACAAAATTGACACTATGTGATTAACAATAGAGTAAGTTGAGACAACCAAAGGGGTTTTTTGTACGCGTTTTATGATAAACTTTCCCTCCATGCAATATATATTGTAGAGTCTTCTGAAGAGAGAGTGTATTCTAGTTTATAACTTGCTCCACAGTAAAATAAAATGGCTAGGGATTTCACAAGTTATTAGTTTGTAACATAATCCACAATCAAAGAAAATGGCTAGGGATGTCACAATTTTTCATTCAGACAATGATTTATTGAAGTTCTCAGTTGAAATGGATCCTATTATATGCATGGTGGCCAGAGACACTAAAAAAATCAAAATAAATATTGAATTTCTCAGTTGAAATGGATCTTATTAGATGCATGGTGGCCAGAGACACTAAAAAATTCAAAATAGATATCTGTTATGACATCCATATTCTCTACAAACCATCCAAATTTCCCATCTTATACAACAATTTCTAACAATAACCGCTCAATTTACTCTCCAATTTTTGAAACCCCAACCCATGCCAGGGAGGTCACAATGTAAAATCAAATGTTCCTCTGGTTTTTTTGAAGGGTTCATAAACAAAACAAATAATGATAAAGTTAATATTGTGGTAAAATGACTTATTTTTGAATCATTGTGACAAAAAAAACATCACATTTGCTCACATAATATATCTAAAGCTATAAGGATCTGCGATGATAAAAAAGTTTTGAATCATGATAACTAGGTGACCACCAAAACTATGTTTTAGCCACAAGAAAAAATCACAACAACTCACAGAATAAATTGATATTGCAAATGAACTGATGTTTGTGACACGTTTGTAGGTGTTTCCATTCATAAATTTCTTACTCATTTTGTCTTGAGATTGCTAGATAACGGTGAAACAAATACAACATTAATCCAAGTGATCTAGAGAGGTATTCACGACCAACTTGGAAAACCACGCATGAATATGCTTCTAATTTTCAATGAAGTAGTCTTCAAAAGTTCCTAGCTCTATTTTAATTACATAAATGCATTGAAAACAAACTGATAGTATTTACTTCAGTTGTTTTAGTTGGACGTGTTGCAAGATGACATTTATTGCTATATAAGTTGTACATCAAATTATTATGTAACAATTGTGCCAAAAAGTTTTTAAATTATTTCTCTGTAGCTATATCTTATCAATTTAGTATGTTTTCAATCAAGAAGAGGCTTCAGAGTTTAAGAACTATATCTTAGATTTGAGCACGTGATTCTATTAAAATTTAGGAAACACATTCATTTTTTACAACTTGTATGTTTAAATATGTGATTTTAGAAGTGATTATGGCTTTCTTTAGACACTTGATTAGTATTTTGGAAGAATTTGAGTATATAATTAAGGATTGTGAGTAGTTCCTGAAGCAAGTGCATTTCTTATAACATATTTTCATATCCCTTGTATAAGATATTGTATATACAGTTCTAACACATTCCCCCCAGATGTTACCTTTATGGTGAGTAGTTCATGTAGCAATTGCATTAATTATAACAGATTTTTATATCCTTTGTATAAGCTATTGTATATACAATTCTAACACATTTCCCCTAGTTGTTACCAATATGGCGACTGCGTGATGATGGCTTCTTTAGACAATTGATTAGTATTGTGGAAGAACTTTGAGTATATAATTAAGGATTGTGAGTAATTCATGTAGCAGTTGCATTGCTTATGAAATATTTTTATATCGTTTGGATAATCTATTGTATATACAATTATACTATGATATGGATACACATTCCCCCCAAGAATTAACATATTGTGACTGTGGTCTAATTGCTGATATTCAGAGAAATATAATTAAGTGATTGATGGTTTTTGAACATCAAAGTTACTATGATGACCTTTTATCTTAGGATGACTCCTTAGTGTTGAGATTCGATCTGCATGACGAAGATGCATAGATCGCTTCACAGGAAAACACTTTTTCCTATTGAGAGTATGTGGTAGTTGTATGAATGGACTGCTTATATTGTCCTCATTGCCATAAGATTCCAGCACGATTATTTGTTTTTTTGATAAGTCTATATCCAAGTTATACATGTTATGTAGTAAGAAATGTTCTTTAATAATAACAGGCTCACAAAATATATCTAATGTTATAAGGATCTGAGATGATAACAAAGTTTTGAATCATGATAACTAGGTGACAACCAAAAATAAGTTTTAGCCACAAGAAAAAAATCACAACTCACATAATAAATTGATATTGCAAATGAATTGATGTTTGTGACACATGTGTAGGTGTTTCCATTCATAAATTGCTTACTTATTTTGTCTTGAGATTGCTAGATATTAGTGAAACAAATACAGTGCTAATCCAAGTGATCCAGAGAGGTATTCACAACCATCTTGGAAAACTAGGCATGAAGATGCTTCTAATTTTCAATGAAGTAGTCGTCAAAAGCTCCTAGCTCTATTTTAATTACATAAATGCATTGAAAACCAAATGATAGTATTTACTTCAATTGTTTTATTTGGAAGTGTTCCTAGATGACTTGTATTACTATACAAGTTGTGCATCAAATTTTTATGTAACAATTGTGCCAAGAAGTTTTTAAATTATTTCTCATAATTAGCTATATCTTATCAGTTTAGTATGTTTTCAATCAAGAAGATGTTAGAAATTAATGGAGATTAGGCATTTGGTTATGTAGTTGTGATTTTTTATTTATTAGATATTCAGTTCCTATCATTTAGAAATCTGTTCTACCTAATGTATTTATTTAATCATTGGTGTTTAATGAGAAACCCCAAGCAGGTGCATTTGCTTGTCGGAGCTCCTGGTGATCTGCACCTTTGAGCTCTTGTGTTGTTTTCCAAACTTTATGTCTTCAATCTGCAACTCTTGACATGGTATTAGAGCTCAGGAGAGCTGAGATACTTTGCAAGTAAACTAAGTTGTGCGTGAGGCAGGCCGTGAAGGCGAATTTCGTGGCTCGCTGGTGTAGAGCTACGTTCTCTGTTGTCGTACTGTGTGAGGCAGGCTGTGAGGCTGTGTAAAGGCTGTGAAGGCGTTTTTTTCATGGTGTGGATACCAAGGCCATGAAGGCATTTTTCTCGTGGCATTGTCTGGAGGTGGAGCAGGATTACCAAGGCCATGAAGGAGTTTTTCTCGTGGCGTCGCCTGGAGGTGGAGCAGATCAAAAAGCTCCTCGGAGGCATGGCATCCCAGATCAGACAGAGCTTGTGAGCCCACTGGCATCCCAGATCAGATCGGATCGGACTTGCTGCACCATGAATGGACAGATTGTGAAGAGCCTGAGTGGTAAGCTTTATTTGTCTGTTAGTTCTGCATAAAGCATATTTTCAATATTGGAAATTGCCGATTTATCGTTTCGCAAGCCTATTTAAATAGAGCATTGGGAAAGGCCGCGAGCCTGTTTAAATCTATCTGTCTCTGCTTGTACCTATTAGCATTTGTTGGATTGTATGTAAAATCTGATGTTGGAGAATTTTGGGTAGCATTCAGTTGCTTTCGATCTAGTGTTACTCATTTAAAGCATTTGATTCGTGAATTAATTGGCTCCATTGCTGTGGCCACCATCCTTTCATAGACGATTTTGTCACGTATTAAATAGAGAGCTACTGTTACTATTTCCTCTCGTTCTTCACCACGTATCAAACAAAGCTTCAGTTTCCATTTCCCTCAGAATATCAGGGCAACGTTGGCCGTACAAAAGGTATAGAAATAGGTGAAAATCCTTTCGTTGCAGGGAAGGTCTACACAGTTTGGTGTTGTTTTTCAATACATCATATCGAGGAGTTGACACAACAGCAACTTGAGTTATCTGACGATTGACTAGAGGGTGACGGAGGCTGCCAAGCCTTGCAGCAATATATTCATCATCACTGTCAAGCACTATGTTTGGGGCATTGCCATCTTCTCTCAGAGTCAAGCGCTATGATCTAATACTTGAGAAGCCTTCAGACTCGGCATCGATTTAAGCAATTATTTTGCACCATTAGAAATTGATGGCCATGGTACTCTTTCCATGTCAAGGCATCCACGCAATATAGCATCAAATATGCCTCGTTCCGTCTCAGTCTTGAATGGTATAATTTTTTCATAACATCAAATATGCATCCAAATTTTTTTTAAACGGTATAATTTTTTTTCATTGCCTTGAAAACATATGCTGTTGTGGTAATCTGGGTTGATTTTTTTAAGTCAGTGGAGTATTCTTTTTTTTCTCCAAGATGAATGCTCAGATGGCAGATTACTTAAATGAAAGCAGCAAGTTGGATGGTTCCAATTACACAGATTGGAAATTTAAGCTTCAGACTTTGCTTGAGGGAAAAAATTCTTATAGCATTGTCATCGGCGATGAAGTTAAGCCAACTGTTGCAAATGGTGGAACGAATTCAACAATTCAAGAGTGGGAGAAAAGGGAGATGAAGGCAAAGGTGCTACTCAAATTGTCAGTTAAAGATTGCATCATCCCTCATATTCGGGATTGCAAGACAACAAATGACATCTTGACAACTGTCAAAGATATGTATGAAATCAAGAACACTAGTCAAAAATTGTTCCTCAGGAAGAAGATCCTCTCAATCAAGATGGAGGAGAATGAATCTGTTTCATCATTCTTGTCCCGGATAAAGGAAGTTAAAGATAAACTATCTGATATCGGTCAAACCATGGCAAATGATGATCTGGTGACAATTACCATGAACGGCATGACAGATGACTATCAGATGTTTATAACTGGATTAAATGCAAGAGAAAAGACTCCATGTTTTGAAGAGCTTACTAGGATTTTTCTACAAGAAGAGGAAAGGAGGTTGTCTCTCAAACCTCAAGATCCAGATCTTGCATTGATAACAAATTTCAAGCCAAAAGGGAGAGTAATGGCTGATCAGAGGAGGGGCAACACATCAAAAAGGACACCACAAGGTATGACCTCGCATAAAAATGACTCTGCTCTTAAATGCTTTTATTGTGGTAAGATAGGCCATATTGCTAAATTTTGTCATAAGAAGAAAGAAAATCAGGGGAAGTACAAGCAGAGAAGACATGCAGGTCATTTGGTGGATGCAGATGCAGATGTAGACACAGATCAGAATCTGGATGTTAGATTTTTTATGGCTGAGGCTGATGCTACCTTAGCTACTGAGGAGGATGAATCAGATATTTGGTTCGTAGATTTTGGAGCCTCCTCGCATATATCAGGTAAAAAACAATGGTTCAGAAATTTTAGAGAATCCAACTCTGGAGTAAAAGTCTACCTTGGAGATAAAAGAGGGTATGAGATCAAGGGACATGGAGATGTCCTTGTTACTCTGCCTGATGGTAAGATCAGGAATATATCTGATGTGTGGTATGTTCCTGGCATTAAGAAGAACCTAATTTCTGTGTCCAAGATTACAGATCAGGACCTCAAGGTAGAATTTTTTAAATCTTATTGCATTATTAAAGATTTGTTGGATCAGATGAAGCCCATTGCTACAGGTATTCGCATAGGAGGACTCTACAAGTTGGATGTGAAAAGTACGCCTCAGCAAGCCTTGATGGCGTCAAATAAGTCTGCTGAAAATTTGTGGCATCAGCGGCTTGGGCATATTACCTTTGGTGATCTCTTTCTGCTGCAAAACAAAGGTATGGTAGAGGGTCTTCCTGTTTTGAAAAAGTTGCATATTGATTGTGAAGCATGTGCGTTCGGTAAACAGCATAGAGATGAATTTCCTGCCGTTAAACATAGAAAACAGAGGGATATACTTGAACTTGTACATACTGACTTATGTGGCCCGATGCAGACGAGGTCGTTAGGGGGGGCCTATTATTTTTTAATCTTTGTTGATGAATGTACAAGATTCACATGGGTGTATTTTCTTAAACAGAAAAGTCATGCTTTTGAATATTTCAAGCAATTCAGAAACATGATTGAGAAGCAAACATGAAAGTTCATCAGGATTCTTCGATCAGATCAAGGGGGAGAATTCAAGAAAGGAGTCTTCATCAAATATTGCAACGAGCATGGGATACAACAGCAATTTACAACACCTTACACTCCTCAGCAGAATGGAGTTGCTGAGAGGAAAAACAGAACACTGGTGGAGTGTGCTCGCAGTATGTTGAAAGGTAAGAATCTAACCAATGGTTTTTGGGCAGAAGCTGTTAATACTACAGTGTATTTAAAGAATAGGAGTCCTACTAAAAGTCTTGAGTATAAAACTCCTTTTGAAGCATTGTTTGGCTTCAAGCCTGCAGTAAGTCACCTTAGAGTTTTGGCTATAAAGCTTTTGCACATGTTCCCAAAGAGAACAGGAAGAAGTTAGATTCAAAGGCCATTAAATGCACCTTCATTGGATACTGCAGTGAGTATAAGGCTTATAAATTGTTTGACCCTGCTACTCACAAGGTGTTTGTCAGTAGAGATGTATTATTCCATGAACAGATTGATGATGGAAATCTTGTTCCAAACAATGAAGAATGGCATGTACCCTTACTTTCAGAAGAGGATAGTGAAACAGGAATCAGTTAGCAGCAAGAACAGAAGTAGGAGCAGGAACAGCAATAGGAACAACAACAGTAGGATAATGTGGAGTTTAGTCCACAAAGAGAAGAAAGAAGCAGAATAATTGAACCCCCACCACTCAGAAGATCAAGCAGGCAAAAACAGTTACCAGCTCGATATAGGGATTGTGCGCTTATGACTGGTATGTTAAACATTGCAGAATCTTCTAATTTTGATGAAGCTAGTAAAAGTATTGAATGGAAGAAAGCAATGAATGAGGAATATGAATCTATCATTAAGAACAATACTTGGGATCTAGTAAAACTTCCTGATGATAAACAACCCATAGGTTGCAGATGGTTATTTAAGTTGAAATTTAGAGCAGATGGGTCTATTGATAAGCATAAAGCAAGGTTGGTGGCAAAGGGATATTCTGAGATAGAAGGTATTGATTTTGAGGAAACACTTACCCCTGTTGCAAAATTAAATACCATCAGAATGATTATTGCTTTAGCCACTAAACATCATTGGAAAATACATCAATTAGATGTTAAATCCTCTTTCTTAAATGGTGATTTAAAAGAAGAAGTATATTTAGTACAACCTGAAGGGTTTGTTAAGAAGGGAGAAGAACATCGAGTATGTAGATTAAAGAAAGCTTTATATGGTTTAAATTAGGCACCTAGATCCTGGTACGAAAAAAATTGATTCTTTTTTCTCATGCATGGTTATGAAAGGAGCAAAAATGATCCCAATCTATATACCGTGTTTAATAATGAAGGAAAGATAGTGGTGATTTCTTTATATGTAGATGATCTGATAATAACAGGAAGTGCAGACAATCTCATTGAAGAAATCAAGCAGCAATTATCACAGAAATTTGAGATGAAGGACCTTGGAGAAATGCAATACTGTTTGGGTCTAGAAGTTTGGAGAGATTCAAGCCAAAAATTCTTGTCCCAGGGTAAGTATGCAAAGAGTCTGTTGTCCAGGTTTAAGATGGATGAGTGTAAGCCTTCATGTGTACCTTTACAGTAGAATAGAAAACTTCAGATGAATGATGATTCGAAATATGCAGATGCAACATTGTACAGACAATTGGTTGGTAGTCTCATTTATTTGACTACAATAAGACCAGATTTAGCTTATGCAGTGAGTGTTTTGAGTCAGTTTATGACTCAACCTCATGACAATCATTGGCATGCAATGAGAGGAGTATTAAGGTATCTGCAAGGAACATCAGACTTTGGTATTTTTTATTCTGACTCATTTGATGTTAAGTTGACAGGTTATACAGACTCAGATTGGGCAGGAAATCTAGATGACAGAAGATCAATTACAAGTTACGCCTTCAACATTGGTTCCGGGGTCATCTCTTGGTCCAGCAAGAAGCATCATATTGTTGCTTTATCCTCAACAGAAGTAGAATATCAAGCCATGTGTGTAGCAACATGTGAGGCAGTTTGGTTGGGTAGAGTTCTCCAAGATGCAGGGGAAGAATAGACAGAAGCTACGATCATCAATTGCGACAATCAGAGTTCCATCAAACTGGATTACAATCCCGTGTTTCAGAAGAACACTAAGCACATCGACACTCAATTTCATTTTTTTAGGGAGAAAGTGCAGTCCAAAGAGATCTCTGTAGAGTATTGTAATTCTTGTGATAATATGGCTGATATATTCACTAAGCCACTAGGAAGACTGAAGTTTGATTTGTTTAGGGATACATTAGGTGTGTTTAAAAATCCCTTTCTCCATTAAGGGAGAGTGTTAGAAATTAATGGAGATTAGGCATTATGTCTTCAATCTGCAACTCTTGACAGAAGAGGCTTCAGAGTTTAAGAACTATATGATAGATTTGAGCACGTGATTCTATTAAAATTATGAAACAAATTCATTTTTTACAAATTGTATGCTAAAATATGTGATTTTGGAAGTGATAATGACTTCTTTAGACACTTGATTAGTATTGTGGAAGAACTTTGAGTATATCATTAAGGATTTCTTATAACATATTTTCATATCCTTTATATAAGCTATTGTATATACAGTTCTAACACATTTACCCTAGACGTTACCTATATGGTGAGTAGTTCATGTAGCAATTACATTACTTATATGAACATGTAGTAAAATCTATTTCTGTTAATAAAAATTCTCTTTATTTACATCTATGCTAGATAGATTGTACTTGAATGTATTTAAAATATCTTATTTGAGTTACATGCTAATTCATTCTTGTTTCAGAGGATTATTAATCACCAAAGAATTTTCACCCTCAATTTCCTATTTCAATATTTATAACAAATTTCTTTTATAGGTTTACATATATGTTTTCACCCACAATTGCCTATTGGAATATCTATAACAAAATTATCTGGTTGATAACTCTTATCATCAATATCTTTGAAACCTCCACGGCCTGCTCCCATGGAAGAAAATTTTACCTTTCATTCTTTCACGATGGCTCCTTCTCTGCAACAACTTATTTCTTCTAGGCTACTCTTTCCTATGATATTGCCTTACAATGTTTCTTTTGCAACATGTGGTGCAATTGCTAATTAACTCCTCTTGATCCTCCCCTTTGTAGAACTACATTAACTCTATAAAATACCAACACCAAATCCAAACCAAATATGATGCCCTTTCTCATGAGCTTATCATTCCTTCAACTACCAAATGTAGAAATCTAGACACTAGATTGAATCTTCTGGTGGAGCTTCTCTAATCACTAGGAAATATGTGTCTCGATGGCTTCTCTAATAGTTGCATTTACAATAACAATCCAATTTTTAAAACTTAAATAAACATTTCTCTAATAATTGTGTTTACAATAGCAATTTAATTTTTAAAACTTAAATAAACCTTTAAAAATTGTACTTCCTTTCTTTTATATTTAAAAATGACAATTTTTAAAATAAAATAAAATAATTAATAATTTAATATTTATTAAATTATTTACATTTATAAAATTGAACAGATATTTATTAATTTTATAAAGTTTAATAAAGAGTATTATAAGAAAGTAACATTTTTGTTGACAGAGTAGTTGGAATTCAAGTTAGATTTTGATAAAATGGAATATAAAATTTGAGAGTGTCAAGAGGTTTTTGATAGCGTTGAATTGATTTTCACCAATAAAAAAATACTGTTAATTTTTTTATGGTCAGATTTTTTTGAAAACAATATTATCAAATTCCAAAAAAATGTGCAGACAATGCTTTCAGAGCTTGAGTGGGCCTAATGGTTCAAAACCAGAGGGAGATAGAATATATATGCCTAAAAAACTTAGAAGTCAAATCGCTGAATGAAAGTAAGTCCCTTGTCCCACAAACAAAAATTCTCATACACCAATTTGGTATGTAGCTTAAGAATAACCTTAAAATTAACTAATAATTATTTTCATTTAAATTTTTAGCAATCCTTTTAATGTACGTTGCACAAAACCTAAAAATGACATCACCCAACTCTTAAATTACATTGTTCATCAATCCAATCAATTCTTCACCAAATTACGTACGATGTGCTATGCTGCCCCTTCCCCTATTGATTAACATCCTGCCCAGTGCCCATTCCTGTATTGATTAAGATTTGAGTGGAGTAGCAAGGGCCGCGCTTTGTACATAGGACGGGAACGGATGGCCACAATGCCCTCTGCTATATTATTGTGATTGCAGAATTCAATGGGTGGGATCGATCATTATTTATACGTGGGACCTCCATCCTTGTCTCACCAGCCACACCATTTCGCTGTCTGTTCCATGTTTCAAATGCATGTACTATTGTTGCTTTAAATATGTAATATCTCTGTCAATTCTGAGCAAATATATATATCTCTGCCAATTCTGAAAAATAGAATGGTTGGGTTGGTGCAGAACATATAACCAATTCCAATGAATTTTAGCGATCATATCTGGCATTACCTAAACCTACAGAGGAATCATTTTTGTGTGTCGTAGCGTGTGAGACATGGAGAATGAATAGAATATCCTTTGCATAACTGTAAACCTGCGAGTACAACGTTTCTTTCTGAATGTACAAATGGCTCACACTAGCAAACGGCATGTTGGTAATGCAATTACAGCACTTTCAAGTGAGTGGAGTGGACATATTTCCCTCACTTGTTTAACTTAAATTAACTTTTTGCATAATTTTGGCTAAGAGAGTTATTGTAGTAAATAAGTTAAAGGTCTAGGACCTAGAGGTATATGGCACTAGTGAAACTCTGCCATACCACTTAAGTACCATTAGCTCGTAGTTCCAAGTCGTTTTCTTTTAATTTATTAATAATTTGTTTAAAAAAAATCTTATTTAATTATCATTATATTTAAATAATTACAAAATAAATAAATATTATATATTTAAATTTACATTTAATAGGACTTTTTGGAGTTTCAGGTGATGAATCCCGTGAAAAAAATTGAGGTAAAATTTTGATTTCTGTTATTTAAACTGGTTTTTTGATTGTACATATGGATTCAACACCCTAAAAATCTCCACGACACTTCGATTGTGCAAGGTTACCCATGAAACTTCTATTTTCAATAAATTCCTGCCAGAATTTAGAGAAATTAGACCGGAAAAAACTACCGTAAAAGCCTTAAAAAAGTCACACTATACACTACTCGCCTTCAATCTAACGACCATTTCATAAGTTATCATTAGTTTCTTTCACATGAAGATAAAATTAATTATGCCAAAAGATGTTTTTCCTTGGGCTTAGGCTTTGGGAGTAGACATTGTTCACCCCAACTAATAGGAGCACTCTAATTTCGTCCTCTTTCATTCAATTAAAATTCCCACTTAAACTCCCATCTCTCCACTTATAGACTACGACCTGTACTATTATTGACAATTCATTGCTCATTACATATTACATGTTACATGTTTAAACAAAAACAAATTGCTATCTCCCACCACAGATTCTGAACTCGTACTCAATATCACCCATGATAGATTGGCTCATTCTCCCATGACAGATTAGATCATTCACTGTATTTGCATTCAATATTCTTTCCGCCAGTTGTTTGCACATGGAATAGTGTTGGAGTAATCACCACACTTCTAAGGAATCCATAATTTCCACCCTAGGGATCCTAGTTGCCGGTTTAGAAGTTTACCAACACTTGAGAGTTTTGGTGTAATGACAAACCTCTACATGGTATTAGAGCCTGGACCCAGGTTCGATTCCCCCGAGCTGCGTTTGAGGGGTGTATTGATTCCCCGAGTTGTGTTTGAGGGGGGGTGTTGGAGTAAGGAATCCATAATTTCCACCCTGGGGATCCTAGTTACCGGTTTAGAAGTTTACCAACACTTGCGAGTTTTGGTGTAATGGCAAACCTCTACATGGTATCAAAGCCTGGACCCAGGTTTGATTCCCCCGAGCTGCGTTTGAGGGGTGTATTGATTCCCCGAGCTGCGTTTGAGGGGGGGTGTTGGAGTAATCACCACACCTCTATGGAATCCATAATTTCCACCCTGGGGATCCTAGTTACCGGTTTAGAAGTTTACCAACACTTGCGAGTTTTGGTGTAACGGCAACTTCTACATGGTATGGAATGTAGAGGTTTGCCGTTACACCAAAACTCGCAAGTGTTGGTAAACTTATAAACCAGTAACTAGGATCCCCAGGGTGGAAATTATGGATTCCATAGAGGTGTGGTGATTACTCCAACACCCCCCCTCAAACGCAGCTCGGGGGAATCGAACCTGGGTCCAGGCTTTGATATCATGTAGAGGTTTGTTGTCACACCAAAACTCGCAAGTGTTAGTAAACTTCTAAACCGGTAACTAGGATCCCTAGGGTGGAAATTATGGATTCCATAAAGGTGTGGTGATTACTCCAACAAATAGCCATGGAGTCACGCCCTTCATTCAATTTCTCTATTCCATTATTCCTTTTCAAAATTTCCATTTATTTCTGTCGGCCTTGCATTAGCTGTTGGATTGGATTAGCATGCCCTCCATTCAATTTCCCCATTTATTTGTTGTTGAGCTGGTTTTGCTGCATTGGGTGAAGTTTGAGGCAGTTGGATCGACTTCCAGTACCAATATACACTGCTGAGGGGTGCGTTTTTTCACCAAACAGAGACATTCCAGAACATCCAACATAAGACGATGAGTGCTTTTTTCCACTAACAGGGACATTCCATAACATCCAGCCAGCCGCTTTAGCGACTTACTTTTTGAGCTTTTAGGATACAACACGTAGAGTGTCTGTGCCTATACATGGAGGAGATATTTATGTCTTTCTACTGAAACAAATGGAACTCCCTGCCATTGGACATATTCTCATACATCAATATATGGTTTTATTGTATCATATGTTCAATTAACCAATTAATCAAGTTTATATTCCACTCTCAAGTTTCTTTACTTACCGAAATTATATTGTTGCTACAATTCTTTCTCTACATCCTACAACTTTCAGTGAGATGCTCACACTAAAAAAAACACCTGTTTCAGCTCTTTCTCCATGCTCTTCAATAAAAAATTATCTTCTCGATAATATTAAACTAGAAGAGCCCAAATGCCTATATTATGCATTTATGAACGAATGGAAAGATCATCTCCTCCTCTACACTTACCTCCCTCGGCAATCCTCTTTTAGAAAAGAATTTGAAATAAAAGTGAAGTTGCCTCTGTCCAAGGTGTAACCGTAATCGAAGCAGTTTCACGACCACTCGATATTGTTCCAGAGGAATTCAAGGAACCATTCCACCTATGTCCTGGAACTTTCCACATGAATAGTTTCAAAAAAATGCCCTCGTAACTTACTACCTGCATGTATATACTTGATCGACGTCCTCTGGTCCTGGCATGCATGTGCTTTGTTGCACTTGGCAACTCTACCAAATGCCAACTTTGTCAATTTATATGTTGCGTGCTATGAAATGTATAGGGTTATCTTTTTTTTCGCCTCTCAATATGCAAAAAATTGCCTTCCTTTCTCCATATTACTCACCGTTTCTAATGCCAACTATCTATGGTAAGCTGAATGTTTGCTTTCCAACAGGAATTTAAAACCATCAGAGTTAAAGGAAATATGAACTTCTCGAATGATGGTATTTATGTGGTAGTATATCGTTTTTCCAAAATGGAAAAGGTAAGGCATGAATTCAACCTTCTTTAATCCATCAATACTACCCATGCCAAGCCTGCAACCCAACACTAAAACCTACCCCAACATTAGCAGTAGCACCTTTTGTTTGTGAGACATAAATAAACCCATTCTACGTTTTACTAAGGATTTGGTTGCAGTGAAATCTATGTATTCTCCTATCTTTGACTATACATCGAAGTTGTGATTTTGATGCATATGTCCTCCTCTAGGATTTTCTTTCGATAAATGCAGCAAGAGCTAACAAATTTTTTTTTCAAAAGGAAATTTGCACATTTCAGATCTTCTAGGTTCTAAGAAAATAGAATTAACAAGATCTGTGTCTTGCCACTTGCCCGCCCTAAGGTGAGATAATAACAGATTGTGTCTGTTTGAGTGATTGTTTAGTAAATGGTGGTGGACTACTCTCTGATGGTTTCTTCGTGGTAAGATCATCTCTCTATGTATGGTCTATGTACTTAAACTTGTGTTTGGTGCTCTTTTACTCCTACATTCTGGAAATTTGAAGTGCATATGGTGTCTAATGCCTTTGTGTTTTTGGAACTTCAGTTTCTTTAAGGTGTTTTTTGTCTTGCAACTCCAACTTTTAGTGGTTTGAGTTGTTGGTGTTTTATGTTCTACCCATTCTGGTTGTGGTGATTGGTTTCAACCATTATGTTGTTTGGAGATTTAGGTCGATGGTTTTAGTTGTTTTGGAAGTTGGATTTGTGTCTCCTATATTTCCATATCTATTCCTCTGGTCCATCTATTGGTGGCAGAGCCTGTCTAATAGACTATTGTAGACTAGGTTGGATCTTGCAACCTTGTTCTTATGTGTATCGACTTCAATCGAAAAAAAATATATCATAATTCCAATGGTCACGAACACCTTTGAGCACCAAATGTAATAAGCTCATGTCCTAAAAACCCCTCAATAGTGTGATAGCACATCAATGCTTTATGTAGCCACTAAATTCCTTGAAAGTGAGCACATATTTATCTCTCTTAATGCAATGGACATGAACATCCTTCTACAACAAAAGTAACAAATTTATTCCCAAGCAGCAATAAAGCCTCAAACTTTCCCATGACAACCAATGTCCTTGAAAATGAGCATCACTGTATATCTCATAATGCTTATGGACATGAACAGACTGGTGCTATAAAGCAAGATTTGTTTTTTAATATAAAACTCTATCACAACGTTGTAATTTAATATTTCCCTCTGTCTTTCTTTTAGTTCTATGCATTTGTTTCGAAATTTAATACTGCCCTCAATGTATTTCTTGATATATGTGTATGGAAGTTTCATATGCACTATTTGTTTTTTTCTTGTGTACTTTTTTTTTGTTAGTATGCATTACAGTAATTAGTTTCAGCAATTTTTATCAGTATTCATCAATTCCTGTTCTGAAACAGTTGATGGTAATTGTTGCTATATTTTCAATACTTTTTTTGTTGTGAATTATTCTGGTTATATATTTAAACGATGGTATATTTGTTAGATGTTTTTTTTCTTTACCAGGTATTTTCCTAGTCAACTCTATCAAAAAATTGCCAGGGAATCTAGGTGTCCCATGTATTTTTCTTAAGTGGTAATGTCCACCACCATTGGAATCCAAATTTGTCTTAATTTCCCCCTTTCTCTCTTCCGAAAACAATATTTTCCTTCCACCTATATTCAAACTTACATGGAAATGATCTAAGCCTACCCTCCATCCGAAAATTAGATACATTGGCTTGTTGCAAACCTTTATACTCTTGCATTTACTATCTTTGACTTTTAACAAATTGATGTTGCTTGACCAAATTTCTTGCGAGGGATTAAGGGAAACACATGATCCAAACTTAGAAAGGAATGCAAAAAAATACAAATATAAAAATAAATACAGAGATGTAGTATAAATAAGACTTCATTTCATTAATATCAAAGAACTGAAATATGCTTACACACAGAATGGAAATAAACTAGCTTGGGTGAATGTAGCTTATCTCTGAGAAGAGATGTGGCAGATACATGCCTCTGAACTGTGTTACAATGAGGCTCATGGGCCTATTTATTATTGATAAATAATGGAAAACCCTAAACATCCAAAAACCCAACCCTAGGAGATAAATTTCCAAATCTATGGGCCCCGTTGGGGTAAATTGATACATCAACTTCCCAGGGTCGTAACTTTGGCATACGATCTCCATTTGACGTGCACAATACCTCGTTAGAAATATCTATCTGAGGAATAAAAATTTCGACCGCATACATGAGTCAAATACTCATGTTTGCTTGTTCTCTAAAAAATGTCGTTTAGGGCCTCAAAACGACTCAGGAAGTTTAGGACCCAAAAAACTACCGGAAATAGTAAACTGTGCTATAATTAAGGAAACTGAAAATTTGAAAAAAACAATGGTGGGGGTCCAAGTGGAATAGGAGGGTGGCCACCGATATCCACCTAGATAAATATTCCCCCCATAGGAAGCAATGTTCCCCATTGTGTTGAGTGCCTCCACGAGACGGGGAAACTTCTGTTGAACTTGGTCCTTGGTGAGCCACTTGACTTGGTGCAGGAGTTGGCCAAATTTGACAACCCGATACAGTTGGATCTTCTGCTAGAGAGTGTTCTTGATCAACATGTCCACAATCAAATCAATTGTAGCATGTTCCATGTAATCTGGGTTCAACTCTGTTGGAGTGATTTTTTCTGCAATGTCGGATGTGTCCAGTAATGGTGGAAAGTATGGCCGAATACATTCCACATTGAACACTACGTGCAAACCAATGAATGGTGGAATGATGAGCTTGAAGGAATTGTCCCCTACAGCCTTGGTGATGGTGTACATGTTGGGCATTGGGTTCAACGCTCCCTGTGTGTTTTGCAACATGGACTAGTCGCCTCTCGTGGATCCTAACTCTCGGGATTGTAGCGGAGACTAACGCCTGTGGGCTTTGGTCTAACGACAATCATGATTCCAACAAGTGGTATCAGAGCGACAGGTCTGGAGTTCGAAACTCACCCAGCTCGCGTTGGGGGGGAGATTGTTAGACATTGGGTTCAACGCTCCCTGTATGTTTCACGACATGGATTAACCACCTCTCGTGGATCCTAACTCTGGCGATTGTAGCGGAGTCTAACACCTGCAGGTTTTGGTCTAACGACAATCGTGATTCAAATAGTACGACCCATATCATAGTATGTGAATCTTACAGTGTGGCCCAATGAGGTGCTCCTTCTGAAAATGTAGCAAACCTTTGTCTCCCACCTGGAACTTGTGTGGCACCCAATGTTGATCATGTCGTTGCTTGTACTTAGCATTGGCTATGTCCAATATGTCATGTACCTACTAGCATATGTGTTGAATGTGCTCAATGAAGTTGCTGGCCTTGTCAGCTTTAGACTGGGCATGAGATGAATCTGCTTGAGTAGCTGCAAATGGTATGGACACATCAATTAGACATAGTGGCTGAAATCCTAGACCCATTTGAAAGGGACTGCGGCCACTCAAGATATGGAGAGCTATGTTTGGTAGAGGTGTTCTGGGAGTCATATCGATCAAATGCTTGACCTGACAGTGAAAGGGTTCCCCTTTGGGTGAGGAAAAGATGTCCCTGTGTTCTTCCACGACCATATCCACCTCATTCTGCTATGTGGAGGATCCCTTCCCAAGGGCCATGTATGTGGCGACGATCTTCCCCTTACTTTGAGAGTGAATAAGAAAGAAAAAAATTTCTTGGTATGGGAGATGATCTTACTTCATTTCTTAGTAGAGATAAAAGAGATAATGATAGGCAAGGCTACCTTTGATATCCTGTATAACTTAGTTCCCAAAGAAATAATAACAGTGCAAGGACTCGACTCATACATGGAATGACGCTTCCACAATTATGGTTGGCCTAATAATACAACACACACTTCAAGAGGAGAAACATCACACAATACCTCATCTATGAAGGACTTAATGTTGTAGGGAAGGTGACACTGCTGGCTGATGTGAAGACCTCGTCCTTGGTGAAGCCACCCAATGGTGTATGACTGCAGGTGTGGTATGGTTGGTAGGCCCAATCGCTTCATGAACTCTACTCAAATGAGGTTATTTTGGCTTTCAGTGTCAACAATGAACTACAACTGAGAACCCTTCACCCACATTTGGGAGTGTAAGAGGCGCTCCCCCTTCTCTGGTTTTTGGGCTCATCCTTTTGGATCTTGGTGGTGGAAAAGGTGGCACTGGGCTCCATGTCAATAATATTCTTCCATTTTTCATTCCCCTTGATAGGTTCTGAATCATAATAAAAGCATGCATCTGATTCATAAGCCTTTAGGTTGACCACCATTGATTTCTTGGCCCAACACTCACTTGTGTTGTGAGTGGGGCTCTTATGGAAATCACACTACTTTCCTATGTCCTTATTTGTCTTCGTGGTGTTGTTATTTTCTTGCAGCTTCAATGGGTTGTCCTGGGTTTCCCCACCTTGGATTTGTCCTTTGTTCTGCAGTTTGGGTGCACCTTTCCCTTGCTTCAGATTCACAGATCCAAAGTCTCTCTTTTTCTGTTTAAATTTTTTCTCGATCTTGGCAACATATCAGTATGTTGCACCAAGCAAGGAGATGTCAACGAAATAAATTTCCTCTTGAATCTATTTGTGCAAACAACTGCAGTATTTAAGCACTACATGTTTCTCTAAATCTTTGATACCCAAATTTGTGTGTAGTGTATGGAATAGATTCTTTAGCTCATGCACATCTTGATCCCTTTGTTGTTGCATCGTAGTCCATTGTATGTACTTGTCCTCATAGATCCCCATGGGGTAATATTGTTCCTTGATGGAATCTCAAAAATAATTCAAAGTGGGTTCGAGTAAAAACTATGAGGGTTCTCTCTCGTCCCTATGTTCCCAGTAGGTTTCCTACCAGTCCTTGACATGGGGGGCGAGTTTGAGGAGCGAAAAAGTAATATTTTCCCTAATGGAAAAATCATGAACTGAAATGTATCCTTCCAACATATTTAACCATCTATCTATGGCGTCTTCATAATTTTCCCTTCAAATATGGAAATTTTAAAGTTGACTTGTACCTTGAAGGGAGTGGCGCCTCCATAGTGACTGTCAGACGAAGATGTGTCGCCTATTGGCATCCAACCAAGGATATGGGAAACATTTTCCATCATGGAATTCTTCTGTCGCTCGAGGGCTTCTTTGAGCAATATTTTTCTGATATTTCTTTTCTTCCACCATGGGATGCGGTCGGGGTTTGCGGGGCTCGTCTTGCAAAGGTTCAACTAGTTCGATCCCTAACTCCTTATACCCCGACCTTATTAGGGACATGTAAATAAAAACAGAGAAAGAGAAAAACGCTCTGATACCACTGATCCAAAATTAGACAGGAACACAACAGAATGAAAATATAACCATAAATACAAATATGAAACATAAATAACACTTCATTTCACTAATATCAAAGAACTTAAATTTGCTTACATACAGATTGGAAATAAACTAGCTCGAGCGATGGTATCTTATATATGAGAAGAGATGTGGTGGATACATGCCTCTTAAATGTGTTACAATGAGGCTCAAGGGCCTATTTCTTATTGAGAAACAATGGAAAACCCTAAACATCCAAAAACCCAACCCTAGGAGATAAATCACCAAATATGTGTATGCCCCGTTGGGGTAAATTGGTACATCATCGTCTTAGGGTCGTAACTTTGGCGTACGATCTTCATTTGACATGCACAATACCTAAATAGAAATATCTATCCAAGGACTACAACTTTCAACTACAAATGAAGTCAAGGACTAAAGTCTTCCTTTTTTCCAAAAATACGTCGTTTAGGGCCTCAAAATGGCTCCTAAAGTTCAAGACCCGAAAAACTGAAAGAAAAAACTGTGGGGGTCCAAGTGGAATAGGTGGGTGGCCACCAATATCCACCTAGATCGGTCCTTCTCCCTTAGGAAGCAATGGTCCCCATTGCGCTGAGTGCCTCCATGAGATGGGGAAACTTCTGTTGAACTTGGTTCTTGGTGAGCCACTTGACTTGGTGCAGGTGATCTAAGTATGAACGTTATTTTTTCTGTGCTAATTTCATTTTCAGATTTATAATTTATTTGTTGATATTATGCTTGTTGTACATAGGTTTCCTTGGTTGTTATGTGTGTCAAACAAGTAAATTAACTGAGTTTTTATGAGTTAATTAGAGAGCATAAAGTATGAAAATCAAATGCTGAATAGTGAAAACATAAAGAACATCAAACAATAACAATTGATCCATCAACATAGAGTTTTGATGAAGGAGTTCACCCCTCCTGGGCTACATCTCCTTAGTCCAGATTCCATGGCTTGGGCCTCTATATTAGCTCAATAGTGAAATAAATTGCTATTATATGCATAAAATGCTCTCGAAACATACGCCACCAAGTCTATAATGTCGAAATATATCAGAAATGACTATTCATTCACTCTATTTAGCCTTCAACTGATCTAGGCATGACCTTCCTTCCTAGTGGCCCTCGGCTTCAATTTTCTTCAAAGTGACAAAAAAACCTGTAGAATTTCTCCACTTCCATTGCAAACTATTCTAATGTGTTCAGAGCATGCCAATCTACTAGGAATGACTCTTTCTAAGCTAAAATTGGTCGAAAATTGCTCAAGTTATGGTCAAAACAAATTTTCCTACAATATCTCCTCCAAATCTGGAGAAGACTCCAGATAACTCCGACAATCTGGTGGTTCTGCTAACTCCAACGCCAATTAGGAATTAGATTAATTAGCAAAAAATCTACACTTAATTTTAGATAAGCATGTATTAAATGCGCTTTTAAAACATGTTTCATAAACCAATTTAATTAGCCTAAACCTCAGCTTAATGGGTAATCCCATGATTAGGAGATTAAACTCCGTTGTTTTGAATTTCATTCCGCCCGTGGTTTTGTGGTAAGGACATATGGGAGGGGACTAGCCTGAGGGGCTTTCCCCCTCCATTCTCACCATCAGAGAATGCAATTGACATCAAGTATAGGTGGCGTTCATGGTCTATTAAGACCGATCTTGGTGGTATGGCGGTAATGGCGGATAGTTGTTGGGCGGGAGGTCATGGGTTCGAGCCCCGACCTTCGCCCATGTATATATATATATTGTCAATGGAATAAACATAAGGTTAAAAACCTTATGATATGAAAAATATGCCATAGATTAACATTTGAAATATGCCACCGGCTTTGCAATCAGACTTACCATAACCTTAGATATTTGCACCATATATTAATATATGCACGCACCATATAATAATACTTTGGAATATGGTTTATAGATAATACGCCAACATATCCAATATAACTTGAAACTTAGGTTAAACCAAAAAATGCACCCTCGGACGTTGAGAAATAAAGCTTAGTTTTAGACCTTAGGATATTAATCATGCCACCATATAAAATAGAAATTCGAACTTAGGAGCAGATTCTTCATAATAATAATAAAATTTGAATTCAACATTGGGAAATTTCACCTTCTCAAACCTAAATTGGCGAGTCCTGTTGTGACGCTTGTCACAGTGCCACTGGGAAAAAACTGAAGAATATTCCCTGCATGCTAATTGGGCTACCATGTCATCAACCTGTCACTATTCTGCAAATTGTTTTTAAAATTTTCCTGTTCTGAACAACGATCAACTGGCTATAACTTATTCATCCGGAGTCGGTTTTTGACGAAACAAATTGCACCGGATTCCTAGTGATGGGCCGATCGTTGTCTTTTAGTTTCCAATAAATTCTGAGTACTTTCATTTTTGAGCTTATACACTGAGCCTTTGAACATTCCTCCCCACTATAAGTCTTTTGGACCCCAAAAGATCTCTAATTACTGATCATGTGGATGAGGGTACTGTTCCCTCACCCTTCCAGTCTCTATCCACTGAAATTTTCCCAATTTCATCATTTGGAGCTTTTCACAAAAAGTTAACTTTTTCCTTGATTCTTGTGACCTTCTCTTGCTGTCATTAACACTATTATGCTGCAATTTTTCTGAATATTCCAAGCACCAAGCTATTCTTGCAGAAACCATCTTGTTCCTACCTTGGTAATTAATCAAAGGAAACTTAAAAATTGTATCACTTTGCACACTGTCACCATGGCGAATTTTAGTTGATCTCGCTTTGTACTTGCATCGATTCTTGACCAAGTATCTTCGACATTGCCATGTACCTTTTGGAAACCAAAAACAAGAATTTTTGGAACACATGCCTTCTTTGCCAAGCTACTTTGTCGCTTTCTCTTTGACCTTTGCACTCTCTTGCACCGATATCTTGTTTCCAACACTGCTCAACATTGATGTTGACTACTAAAAATGTTTTACAATATCTTGTTCACCTCCTTTCAAAGGAAACCTGTTAAAATCCTGAAACATCTCATTACAAGAATAAGCATATTTTTGAAAATTTTGATTCAAAACATCTCTTTGTTTGATCATCAACAATGTCAAATTATGACTTGCATTCACTATCCTCTTCATTTCTCCTGCATGTATAAGAGACAAAATTGTCTTCTTCTTATGCACTCTAATTATGTACTCAATACCAAATTTAAATAAGTGATACTTATTCTCATGGTGATGAAATACTACTTTCCTATCATACAGATAAGGACTTCCCAATACAATACCTGATATCTCAAGTAGCACCACATCAAGTTCAAATTCATCAAGAAAGTTTGAATTAATGGTGAATCTTAGTAAGCACTTCCTTGTAACCTGCGAGTTTGCATTCTTGCATATCCAACCCAAAGGATATGGTATTGGATGTCTAATAGTTTCAAGGTCTAGATGCTTAACCAAGTCTTCGGAAATCAATTTAGCTTGTGACCCACTATCAAAAAGTGTATCAATCTTGGTATGTTTAGAGACAACTCTAATATGGAAAAGTTCTATTCTTGTATCTTCATCTTGACTAACATTTGAAAAATTTGAAGAACTAGTGCCTGCAATATGTTTACCTTTCAAACCCATGGGTGTAATCTTTGTTTCATCTCCTGAATCTGACCCTAAGTCATGTTCAACTATAGCAATAGTTTTACCCTTCTCTTTGCCTTTCAATTTATTTGGCTTCAATTTTGGATGAAGTTGCCAACAATGGTCTTCATCATGGCCAACCTTTGAACATGTTTTTCATGTGATTTTTTCCTTCTCTCTTTTTACAGAGCTATTCCTTTTTCTTCTTCCATAAAAATTTCCCTTTCCTTTACCCTCACTTTCACTTTTATCATCTATGTTTTGTTTCCCTCTTTCCTCTAAGTGTGTGGCTTGAACAAAAAGTTCATCTATGTTTGTGGGATTAAACATGAGAATAGTGTGCCTAAGATAACTGTGCAAACCCCCAACATACTTTAACAAATTTTCTCGAGAATATAAATTAATACCCAAAATAAGAGCTCTTCTCCTAAATTCATGAGTGGATAGAATTTCCTTTTAATGGTAGCAATAAAACTTGACCAAGAAACAGAGATCTTATCATAGTTTTTAATCTCTTCTTGAGTCCTTGCTTCCCACCATACAAGTGCAAATCCTTCCATCCTCAAAGAATGCAATTGAATATTTATGTCGTCTTCATGAAGGTTCTGAATTCTGCAATACACCTCCAATTCACATATCCAATTGTCCAATATTTCTGCATTTACCTCACCATTATACATTGGAATCTCAAATTTGACATCTAGTTTGAGTAAGGTTGTCTTTCCTTTTGTGCCTTTTGAGTGAGTGTGAGTAGTTTTTGTGGTAGAAGTGGAATATGATGCTGATGGAGATGATGAGGATTATGCAGATGGTGGAGATGGAGGTGGATTTCCTCTACTACCCTTTGAACTCTTCTCTTCATCATTCTAATCATCTAAAGTTCCTTCTCCATGTGGAGGCTTAGAATCTTATCCTTCCATCCCAACAGTAAATGCATCAAACATAATTTTAACCATCCTATTTATGTCATTGAAGTCTCTCTTGGCATCATCCTCTTCTGAATGACCTTGAGTCTCTCCAACACCTGACACGATGGCTATGGATTCAAGCTCAGCTTCTGATGCTTTTACCTCTTCAATCAACTCAGCTTCTTGTACAACTTGTACCTCCTCAATCTCAGGTTCTTGAGACAAAATTTGAGGTGCTTCAAGTGAAGCCATGAGTGGAAATTTGGGTGAAGATGGTGCTATTGTAGCTATCCTTCTTCTAGTCCTAATATCAGGACTTGCAATCAACAATTTCCCTTCACCTTTATACAAATTTAACCTTGTCAGCATCACAAATTTGTAACCATTAAACTTGCACAAAGCTCAAGCAACTATCAAGCAAATAACCTTTCCTTCCAAACAAGCTCTCATACCAACTTTATTTGAGTATGAATGTTAGTTTTATTGTGTTAATTTCATTTTCAGATTTATAATTTATTTGATGATATTATGCTTGTTGTACATAGGTTTCCTTGGTTATTATGTGAGTCAAATAGGTAAATTAACTCAGTTTTTATGTGTTAATTCAAGAGCATAAAGTATGAAAATCAAATGTTGAACATCAGAAACATAACAAATAGAAAACCATCACAATTGATCCATCAACACAGAGTTTTGATGAAGGAGTTCACCCCTCTTGAGCTACATCTCCTTGGTCGAACTTCCATTGCTTGGGCCTCTCTATTAGCTCAATAGTGAAAATTCCTGTTTACATGCATGAAATGCTCCAGAAACATACTCCAATGAGTCCAGAATGTCGAAATATATCAGAAATGACTATTCATTCACTCCACTTGGACTTTAGCTGATCTAGGCATGGCTTTCCTTCCTGGTGTCCCTTAGCTTCAATTTTCTTCAAAGTGACAAAAACAAGTATATAATTGCTCCACTACCTCTGAAACCTATTCCAATGTGTTCAGATCATTCCAATCTGCTAGGAATGACTCTTCTTGAGCCAAAATTGGTTGAAAAAAAAAATTTGGAGTTAAAAAAAGTATCTCCTCCAAATTGTTAATTTTTTTTTCCTACAGTATCTCCTCCAAATTTGGAGTTGACTCCAGATAACTCCGACAATCTGATGGTTCCACCGAAATTGGTGGTTCTGCTAACTCTGCTGCCAATTAGGAACTGAATTAGTTATCAACAAATCTGTGCTTAATTGCACATAAGTGCGTATTATTTCAAATGCATTTCATAAGCTAGTTTAATTAGCCTAAACCTCAACTTAATGGGTAATCCCATGATTAGGAGATTAAAATTCGTTGTATTGGATTTCGCTTCGCTCGTGGTTTTGTGGTAAGGACATATGGGAGGGGGCTTGCCCCCTCCATTCCCACCTTTGGAGAACACAATTGAAATCAAGTATGGGTGGTGTGCATGATCTATTAAGACTGAGCTTGGTGGTATGGAGATAATAGAAGATAGTTGTTGGGCGGGAGGTTGTGGGGTCGAGCCCCGTCCTCCACCCATATATATATTTTGTCAACGGAACAAAAATAAGGTTAAGAAACTTATCATATGAAAAATGCACCATATACTAACGCTTGAAATAAGCCATAGACTTTGCAATCGGTCTTACCATAACCTTTGATATTTGCGCCATATATTAAAATCTGCGCCCACCGTATAATAATACTTTTTATTATGGTTTATATATAATACGCCACCATATCCAATATAACCCAAACCTTAGGTTAAACCAAAAAATTTTCCCTCGGACTTTGATAAATAAACCATAGTTTCGGACCTTAGGATATTAATCATGCCACCATATAAAATTGAAATTCGAACTTAGGAGTATATTCTTCATAATTATAAAAAAATTCAAATTCAACATTGGGAAATTTCACCTTCTCAAACCCAAACTGGCGAATCTTGTTGTGACTCTTGTCACAGTGCCATCGGACAAAAACTGAAGAATATTCCCTGCATACTGATTGGGCTACCATGTCATCAACCTATCATTGTTCTGCAATTTTGTTTTTTTAAATTTTCTTATTCTGAATGGCGATCAACAAGCTATAACTTATTCATCCGGAGTTGGTTTTCGACGAAACGAATTGCACTGGATTCCTAGTGACATGCCTGTCATTTTCATTTAGTTTCCAATCAATTCTTAGCACTTTAATTTTTGAGCTTATATACTGAGCCTCTAATTAGCAGGAGTTGGCCTGATTTGAAAACCCGATACAGTTAGATCTTGTGCTGGCGAGTGTTCTTGATCCGCATGTCCATGATCCGATTAGTTTTGGCTTGTTCCATGTAATCTGGGTTCAACTCTATTGGAATGATTTGTTATGCAATGTCGGATGTGTCCAGTAATGGTGGAAAGTATGCCCAAAGACAATTCACATTAAACACTAGGTAAAAAAAATGAATGGTGGAATGTTGAGCTTGAATGAATTTTCCCGTACAGCCTTGGTGATGGTGTACGACCCATATGAGAGTGGGTGAAGCTTGCAGTGTGGCCCAGCGAGGATCTCCTTCTGCAAATGTAGCCAACCTTTGTCTACACTCAGAACTTGTGTGGCACCCAATTTTGATCATGTCATTTCTTGTACTTAGCATTGGCTCTGTCCAATCTGTCATGGAATTGCTAGTGGATGTGTTGAATGCACTCAATGAATTTTTTTGCCTTGTCATATTCAGACTGGACATGACCCAAATCTGCCTCAATAGCTGCAAATGGTATGGACTCATCAATGGGACATAATGGCTGGAATACTAGACCCATTTGAAAGGGACTCTGACCAATTGAGATATGGAGAGCTCTTTTGGGTAGAGGTGCTATGGGGGTCATATCGATCGGATGCTTGACCTGAAAGTGCAAGGGTACCCCTGTGGGTAAGGAGAAGATGCCTCTATATTCTTCCACGACCTTATTGACCTATTGATACTGTGTGGATGATCCCTTCCCAGGGGTCATGGATGTAGCGACGATCTTCCCCTTACTTTGAGAGTGAATTAGAAAGAAAACAAATTTCATAGTATGCGAGATGGTCTTACTGGATTGCTTAGCAGAGATCATAGAGATACCGATATGTGGGCCTACCTTTGGTATCCCGTAGAACTTAGTTCCAAAAGAAATAATAATAGTGCTAGGCCTCGACTAATACATGACATGACACTTCTACACTATGTGGTTGGCCTAATAATACACCCTAAACTTCAGGACGAACAACATCACACAATACTTCATTTGTGAAGGGCTTGATGTTGTAGGGAAGACGACACTACTAGCATAAGAAGAGATATCATCCTTGGTGAAGCCACCCGATGGTGTGCGACTGTAGGTGTGGTGTTGTCGGTAGGCCCAACCGCTTCATGAAATCTATTGAAATGAGGTTCTTTTGGCTTTCGCTGTCGACAATGAACTGCGGAGAACCCTTCACCCACATCTGGGAGTGGAAGAGGTGCTCCCCCTCCTCTGGATCTTCGGGCTCATCCTTCTGGATCTTTGTGGTGGCAACGGTGGCACTGGGCTCCGTGTCAGTAATCTTATTCCCTTTATCATTCCCCTTGTTAGGTTATAAGTCAAAGTCAAAACATGCATCTGATTCAGAAGCCTTTAGGTTAGCCACCAGTGACTGCTTGGCCCAACACTTGTTGGGTGTGGAGCCTGATTATATTGTTTACTTTGTATCATAGCATTAGACCCCTGTACCTTAAAAGGGGCGGAAATGCCGCCCGTAATTAATCGCTGCCATGGGGGGTCCAGGGGGTGGCGACAGCGCTTTTTGGAGCCCCCCCCTGGTGGGGGTTTTCGGGGGCAGCGCCCCCCAAGCTAAAAATAGATGTAAAATTGCCTTGTAAAAGTATAGTAATTTCTAGTCAATCTGGGCCGTTCATTAGGCAAATGATCTGACGGTAGAAGCTATGTTTAGATTAGGGTTTTTTTTTTCCCTAGAAGGAAACCCCTCGCTTTTATGAGGGTATTGTATTGCGGCTGTGTATGGCATGTGTATTCTCGGAGCGAGAAACAGAGAGGGAGATTGTGAGAGAGAACATAGGATATTACAGCGGATCTGCTGTAGGTTTTGTCTCTTCATTTTTGCTGGATAATAGAAAGGAAGGACTGGCTGTTCAGGGTGGACGTAGCCCAAATTGGGTGAACCACATCTCGTATCTCTCTGGTTTATGTGTTTTGTGTGCTTGTATTTTTCCCACATATTTTATGTGTTTCATTATCCATAATATATAATTTTCTAACAAGCCAAATATCAAGGCGAAGGTATGTTTAGGTGATGATAAACTTGCGAGAAAGAAGGGTTCACGGTTAGAGTGGGAGCAATGGCAGAATGATGGTAAGTTTAGGAATTAGAAATTTAGCAGCAAAAAACTTTCATTGTGGAGAATGCGGCGACCACCTCTCCTTTGTGTCGAAAGATCTATACCTACCGTTGAAGCAGGAAGAAAATAAGGCTAAGCCATGGAAAGCAACGGAATGGGGCGTTGCTGATAAAGGCTTTCGAGAGCAATACGGTTGTCTTAAAGCGTGATGCGCCCTTCAATATTCAGAGAGCAACGTAGAGGTTTATGGGCAGATTTAGCCTTGCTGGGTGAAAAACCCTCGGCCTCAAACAAGGTATTTCTTATGAAACGACTATTTAATATGAAGATATGGAAAATTGGTGCTCGCTTCTGGACCATTTAAATGAATTTGATGGGTTGGGTGGGTTAAGTTACTGTGAGGCGGCTTTGATGGTAAGTTGAAACTCTTGACTATTCTTGTGCACATTGCCAGAGAGTTGGAATGGTTTAGTAATGGACATTAGTAGCTCTGTCTCTGGATCTAGTACTTTAAAGTTTGATGATGTTGTTGGTGCTATCCTTAGCGAGGAAATGCAACGGAAAAGCTCCGGTGAGACATCAGGTAATGCTTTGAGTGCAAAGTCTAGGGGAAGAAGAATGGAAAGAGGAAAGAGCTCAAGATATCGCAGTAAATCAAGGAAAGGCAGATCCAAGTCCAGATCGGGGATAGTGTGCTGGAATTGCGGAAAGAAAGGACACCTAAAGAAAGACTGTAGATCTCGGAAGGGAAAAGAAGGAGACACACAGAAAGAAAACAATCATGAAGCAAATGTGACAGGTGATGTGTTACAAGATGCTTTGATTCTTTATTTTGAAAATGTTACTGATTCTTGGGTTGTAGATTCAGGGGCTTCATTCCATGCCACACCTGATAAGAAATATTTTCATGACTATGTTCAAGGAGATTTTGGACAAGTTCGTTTGGGTGATGATAAACCCTGTAAAATTGTTGGAATGGGTAAATTTCTTGTAAAAAAAAAGAATGGAAACCAATGGCTACTAAAGGAGGTAAGGCATGTTCCAGATCTGAAGAAAAATCTAATTTCAACAGGGTAGTTAGGCGGTGAAGGTTGTGTGACAAGTTTCACAGATAAAACTTGGAAGGTCACCAAAGGAGCGCTGGTAATAGAAAAAGGTGAAAAGGTTGGTACATTGTATTTATGCAATGGTATTTCTAACTCTGTTAATGCTTTAACTTCCAAAGGAGCAGATGCATCATTATGGCATCATAGGCTCGGACACATGAGTGAGAAGGGGATGAAAATTCTTCACTCAAGAAATTTGCTGCCAGGTTTGAAGAATGTTGATTTGGATTTCTGTGAGAATTACATTTATGGAAAACAGAAGAGAGTCAGATTTCTCAGAGTTGGGAAAGAAAAGAAGAGCGAAAAATTGGAGCTTGTGCATACAGATGTATGGGGACCTGCTCAGGTATCATCTCTCGGTGGCTCTCGCTATTATGTTACATTTATTGATGATGCAACTAGAAAAACTTGGATTTATTGTATTCAAAATAAATTTGATGTATTTGATACTTTCAAGAAATGGAAATCTTTGGTTGAGATTGAGACAGAAAAGAAGTTGAAGTGTCTCAAATCAGACAATGGAGGTGAATATTGCAGCAAAGAGTTTGATAGGTACTGTTCAGAGCATGGAATTTGTAGAGATAAGACAGTTCCAAGAACACCACAAGAAAATGGTGTGTCAGAAAGGATGAACAGAACAATCATGGAGCGTGCAAGGTGCATGAGATTGCATGCAGGATTGCCTTTACAATTTTGGGCAGATGCTGTAGATACTGCTGTTTATCTAATAAACAGAGGGTCTTCAAGTTCCTTGGATGTTGGTATTCTAGAGGAAGCATGGACAGGTAAAAAGGTAAACTACTCTTTTTTAAAGCCTTTTGGTTGTGAGGCCTTTGTCCATATTAATAAAGAAAACAGAACAAAGCTTGAGGCAAAATCAAAGAAATGTACCTTTATTGGATATGGTGCTAATGATTTTGGTTATCGTTTATATGATTATGAAAATCAAAAAATCATTAGGAGCAGAGACGTAATATTCAATGAAAAGGTCTTGTATAAGAATCAGCTGCAGGAAAATAAACAGGAAAAAGAAAGCAAGGAATACACAGTTCTTGATGAGATAATTGAAAAAGTAAAGGTGCCTGAAAATAATAATAATCAACAACCACAGCAGCAACAACTACCACAACAGCAACAGGCACCTCAAACACCTGAAAGTGGTGTTAGAAGATCTACCAAGATAAGTAGACCCCCTGAATGATACTCTCCTTCATTATATTATTTATTGCTGACTGATTCTGGTGAACCCGAATGTTATGAAGAAGCAATGCAGGTTGAAAGCAGGAAGAAGTGGGAGCTAGCCATGGAAGAATAGATGGACTCCTTAATGCATAACCATACTTGGGACTTAGTCAAGTTGCCTGTAGGTAAAACTACATTGCAGAATAAATGGGTTTACAGGCTGAAGGAAGAAGATGGAGGAAAACAGAGGTACAAAGCTAGACTTGTGGTGAAGGGGTTTGCACAGAAGAAAGGTATTGATTTTGATGAAATATTTTCTCCCGTTGTTAAGATGAATTCAATCAGAACTATCTTAAGTCTTGTAGCAGTGGAAGATTTACATCTTGAACAGTTAGATGTAAAGACAACATTTCTCCATGGAGATTTTGAGGAAGAGATATACATGCAGCAACCAGAAGGATATGAGGTAAAAGGGAAAGAAAAATTGGTGTGCAGGTTAAAGAAGAGCTTGTATGGCTTAAAACAGGCTCCAAGGCAGTGGTATCTAAAATTTGACAAGTTTATGTCCGAACAAGGTTATACTAGATGTCACTCTGATCATTGTGTTTATCTAAAAAGGCAAAATGATGGCAGCTATATTATATTGTTATTGTATGTAGATGACATGCTTGTTGCAGGGTCTAACATGCAGGAAATAAATGTGCTCAAATGAAAATTGGCAAATTCATTTGCAATGAAGGATTTGGGAGCTGCAAAACAAATCCTTGGTATGAGGATAACTAGAGACAGGAAAAATTGCAAATTAACACTGTCTCAGAATGAGTACATAGAAAAGTTGTTGAAAATATTTAATATGCAGAATGCAAAACCAGTTAGTACACCTTTTGCTAGCCATTTCAAACTTAGTAAGGAGATGTGCCCAAATACCCAAGAAGACATGGATTATATGTCTAAAGTTCCATATGCATCAGCAGTTGGAAGTTTAATGTATGCAATGGTCTGCACAAGGCCTGATATTGCACATGCAGTGGGAGTTGTAAGCAGGTATATGAACAATCCAGGAAAAGAACATTGGATGGCAGTAAAATGGATTCTCAGATATTTGAGAGGTACCACAAATAAAGCATTATGCTTTGGTGGTTCAAACATTTCTCTACAGGGATATGTTGATGCAGATATGGCAGGTGACAGAGATAAAAGGAGGAGCACTACAGGATATGTATTTACTGTAGGTGGAACAGCTGTCAGTTGGGTTTCAAAAATCCAAAGTGTTGTTGCACTTTCAACAAAAGAAGCCGAGTATGTTGCTGCTACAGAGGCTAGTAAAGAAATGATTTGGTTACAAAGGTTTATGGATGAATTGGGTAAGAAGCATGATATGGGCACACTATACAGTGATAGCCAAAGTGCTATTCATCTTGCAAAGAACTCAAAATTTCATTCTAGGACTAAACACATACATCTCAAGTACCATTTCATACGGTCAGTATTGGAAGATGGAGAGTTGAAGCTGGAAAAGATACACACTAGCCAGAATCCTGCAGATATGCTAACAAAAGTTGAAACCAGGGAGAAACTGAGAACATGCTCAGTTTCAATTGGTCTTCAAGGATGACGATGAAGATGAGAAACAACCAGGTCCAAAGAGGAGTCATTTTCCAACAAATGAAGCACGGGTGGAGTTGCTACAATCGCCTCCAAGTGGGAGATCAAGGGTGTGGAGCTCCGATTATCTTGTTTACTTTGTATCACAAAGATTGGACCCCGTATTTGGGTGCGAGCGTGCAACGCCGCCCGTAACAATAATCGCTACCGTGGGGTCCAGGGTGGGCTATAACGCTTTTTCTGAGTCCCCCCTGGTGGGGGTTCGAGGGCAGCGCCCCCGAAGCTAAAAACAGATGTAAAATTGCCTTGTAAAAGTATAGTAATTTCTAGTCAATCTGGGCCGTTCATTAGGAAAATGATCTGATGGTAGAAGTTATGTTTAGATTAGGTTTTTTTGCCCTAGAAGGCAACCCCCTTGTATATATGAGGGCATTGTATTTTGGCTGTGTATTATGTGTGTATTCTCGGAGCGAGAAACAGAGAGGGAGACTGTGAGAGAGAACAAAGAATATTACAACGGATCTGCTGTAGGTTTTGTCTCTTCATTTTTGCTGGATAATAGAAAGAAAGGACTCTCTGTTCGGGGTGGACGTAACCCAAACTGGGTGAACCACGTATATCTGTGTCTCTCTGGTTTTATGTGTTTTGTGTGCTTGTATTTTTCCGCATATTTTATGTGTTGCATTGCTCCATAATATATAATTTTGTAACAACACTCACTTGTGTTGTTAGTGGGGCTCTTATGGAACTCACATCACTTTCCTATGTCCTTCTTTGTCTTCGTGGTGTTGTTATTTTCTTGCGGCTTCAACAGGTTTTCCTAGGTCACCCTGCCTTGGATTTGTCCTTTGTTCTGTAGTTTGGGGGTGGCTTTCCCTTGCTTCAGATTCACATATCCAAAGTCTCGCTTCTCCTGTTTAAATTTTTGCTCGATCTTGGCAGCATATCATTATGTTGCACCAAGCAAGGAGATGTTAAGGAACTCCATTTCATCCTGAATGTATATGTGTAAAAAACTACCATATTTAAGCACCAAATATTTCTATGAATCTTTGATACCCAAATTTATGCGTAGGGTTTGGAATATATTTGTTAGCTCATGCACATCTTGATCCCTTTGCTACCGCAACATAGTCCATTGTATGTACTTGTCCTCATAGCTCCCCACGGGTAATATTGATCCTTGATGGAATATCAAAAATAATTCAAAGTGGGTTCGGCTGAAAACAATGAGGGTTCTCTCTCGGCCCTTTGTTCACAGTAGGTTTGCCACTAGTCCTTGACATGGGGGGCGTATTTGAGGAGCACAAAAGTAATATTTTCCCTATTGGAAAAAACATGACCTGAAAAATGTCCTTCCAAAATATTTAACCATATATCCATGGTGTTTGTATCTATCTGACCTTCAAATATGGGAATTTCAAAATTGACTTGTATCTTTAAGACATAGTGACTGCCAGATGAAGATGTGTCGACTATGGACATCCATCGAAGGATCTGGGCAAAGTTGTCCATCATCGCATTCTTCTGTCACTTGAGGGCTTCTTCGAGAAATATTTTGAAAGGACATCCTACTCCCTCATCTTTCTTTTCTTCTACCATGGGAGGTCATCGGGGTTTGCAAGGTTGGTTTTGCAAAGGTTCTATCAGTTTGATCACTACCTCCTTGTAACCTGACCTCATTGGGGACATGCAAAGAAAAACAGAGAAAGAGCAGATCGCTCTGATATCACTAATTCAAAATTATTCAGGAACACAAAAAAATACAAATATAACCATAAATAAAGAGATGCAACATAAATAACACTTCATTTCATTAATATCAAAGAACATAAATATGATTACACACAAAATGGAAATAAACTAGCTTGGGCGATCGTAGCTTATCTCTTAGAAGAGATGTGGTAGCTACATGCCTATGAGCTGTGTTACAATGAGGCTCAAGGGCCTATTTCTTATTTAGAAACAATAGAAAACCCTAAGCATCCAAAAAACCAACCCTAGGAGATAAATCACTAAATTTGTGGGCCCTGTTGTGGTAAATTGGTACACCAACTTCCTGGGGTCATAACTTTGGCATACAATCTTCGTTTGACATCCACAATACCTCATTATAAATATAGATCCAAGGGCTAAATTATTTTACTGCAAACAAGTCTAGGAATAGTGTTTTCCCGTTTTCCAAAAGAATGTCTTTTAGGGCCTCAAAACGGTTCCAGAATTCCAAGACCTATAAAACTGCCAAAAATAGTAAATTGTGCTACAATTAAGGAAACTGAAAAACTGAAGAAAAAAAATGGTGGGTGTACAAGTGGAATAGGCAGGTTGCCACCAGTATCCACCTTGATCAACACATGAATTCATGGTATTGTTTTCAAACAACATACTATGTGGATCACCTTTTAGTCGGGACGGGTTTCAATGGCCCAAATTTAAACCTTTCTCTAAGCTTTACCTTGTAATTGTTGGTAATTGGTGAATTTTAACATATCAGAGAGAACTCACATTATCTTGGTAAAATAACCATTCTCAATTTCGTTATTGGAAGGCTTGTTTTTTTCTTCTTTTATTTTGATATGGGATTATGTTGAAGTTTTTAGCTAGACAAAATAATATTTTTGGCATAAACATGCACTAAGACTAGAAAGAGAAAAAAAAAATGTTGAGACATGACACATTTCTATTAATTGCACTATATTTATTTTTCAAAGATTCCTCAGATGAGTGACTTATTTAATTGTGCGAAAGAATTGTTAATGTTTTATACGTTCAAGTGCCATGATAGAGACAATATTTTCCTTGCAAATTTAGATTTACATCTGGAGAATAGTTTGATACTGAAATGGATTTATTTTTTTGGGGTTTGTCTTATGTTATTTTTTCTTACTGTTGTTATAGATGTTAAAGATGTTTATATTGTATTTGTGAAGAATTCAAACTTTCCATCTTATTGAACTTACATGTGTTAATTGCAACAATTCAACGATTTTTATTCATGTTGCAATTATAAAAGTCTTACTTCTTTTATTCTGGTATGTCTTCCTACTTTTCTCATACATTAGTTACACTTCTTCTGCCTTTTTCTTTTTGCTTCATCATTTAACTTATACAAATTTCTCTCCCACTCCTGCAGTTTGTTACCATTGACTATATTAAAATACAGTCTCATTGATTCTCAGCTATTGTTATTTATTGATTCTTAGTTGTTGTTAAAATACAATCTCATTGCTTCACAGTCTCATCCTATCTATAGTTTATTTTTCCCTGCAATTTAAAAATATATGCTAACCTTTCTTTATTCCAAATTTTGTATTATCCATGTGCTGAACTTACTCATTGTAACTATCCATTAGAAAACTAAAAAAATTGTGCTCTTTCTTAAGGTCAGTTATATTTTCCTTACTTATTTTATCTAACTTTAGTTTTTCTTGTCACTTGCAATTCTTCCAAATTCTCTCTATGACAAAAGTTTTTCTTTTGTTGGCTCCATCTCTAGAATGATGCCTAAGTCTGTGTTGCACTGGTTTCCTTCAAATTATTCCAATAAGAAAGCGATTTAATTTATTTGCATAGGCATGCCAAGAGATATTAAGATCACATATCTATTGGAATCTGTACATTTTTCATATCCCCTTCCAACCCTACCCAATTGCATGTTTAATATATGAAGCAACTAATATAATATTTGAATCAATCTATCTCAATCATTCATAGAATGTCATGGAATAGCCATGTTGTCCTTTTAAAATTGAATTTTTACCATAATTTAAATTGCAACTCTAATTTACAATATAATTCTCTTGTATATCTCTTCCATCACTTTTTGAAGCAAATCTTGTCTCCAAATGATGTTAAATGCACTAAATGTATTCCTTATTATTCATTTCCTTGGTTTCTAAGCGTTGAAGTCCTTACAAGTCTATATAAATTTCCAATGCTACTTATAAACATTATATTTGATCACTGCTGAAGAAAATATCATCTGCAAATGATGCAATCACTGCTAGTTTATGCTTGTCATAACAAAGCTAACATATTAAAGGATCTCGAAGCCTTAAATAAAAAAAAATAGATCTAAACATGCTAATATACAAACACATAATGTTGACAAAATTGAACAACGAATAATCTGATCTAGGCTCTCAAACCACATTTATCTTATATTAAAATCACAATGAATAAAATCCTTTGCAATAGTTCAAAACAAAAGCTAGCTAACTTGTCCCTTTTGAAAATTTTCTTCTACTCTTCCTCCTTCAAGCCTTGTTACTACTAGTGCTGAGATTGACTGAGTATTCATGACAAAACATTAAGGAATTTTTTCTTCAAAAAAAAATTGAGGTTTACTAAATACATCAGTCAACATTTCTAACACTTCCGCCCTTCCCTCCAAACCTATACTTCACTCAAAGAAACCCATTTCATAATAGGAACTGTACTTATTTTTTGTTTTTTTTCACAAAAAACATTTTTCTTTCCACTTACATTTGCAAGAATTACAAAACATATTTGTCTAGCAATCTCTTCATTTCTAATATCACCTCCATTCTTGTCCTTTTTATTTCCCCATGCTTCTATATATTCCATGATTATTGCTTCAAAATATTTGTTCCTTCATGTCTTTTAAGTTTCATATTGTAGCCTTCTCCTTCAACTTTCTACAAAATATACTTATCTTCTTGTACGCTTAAATTTCAAATTTGTTTGTAGTTCCTATTTTCCAATGAAACTTCATAACACAATGGTTCCAACTTTTAACAACAATGCAATTTCATTGTTTATGGTTGGTTGTACTGAGTTACGACCTATCCTCCAAGTGGTTGAAATCAAGCATATTTGTCCAGGTAGGGCTGCAACCCCCCACTATTGTCTCTCATTTTCAGATGGAACTCACAAACATGGGGTCTTGTTTCCTTCGATGCATAATTCCCTTTAAACATCTAGGGAACTTCAAGTTGGCTCCATTTTTCTCCTAAAAAAAAGTTCCTATACATCCTTCAATCGATATTTGTATGTTGTAACTTCCTCTCTTACCTTCCTCGCCTTCCTCTCCATTTATGTCCCTTTTTTTCACTTATTATATTTGGTTTCTCTTTTCCTATTCTACTCCTCTCTCACAATTCTTCTTTCTTGCAGGTCGTTTCATGTAATTGAACTTGAAATTATCCATCGTGTAACACCTCTAATTGGCGAGTGGGCCCATCTTGTTATTTCCACTGAAAAAGTACTCCATGCCACCTCATCCTTGACAAATGCCTCTGCCTTGCTGCCAAATTCCCCAATCGCCAACCCACAACCTCTAGTATGGATAACACCCCTACTCCAACAAATCTCTCTTTCAAGGAAATCAACCCATTGTGGAAATATTGGTCTATAGAAGGCAGGGCCCTTGCAAAAACACTACTACGCTAATACAACAATGCACATGGCACTGGGAAATCTATCGGGTTTGACCTTATAGACTGTGACAATGATGAGATCCACATATATGCATTCAATGACTTGGAAAACACTTTGAATTATCTCATACACGTTGTTCATATCTACACAGTGTCAAATGGCACCATAAAGGTTCTAAATCCTAGCTAGTATCATCTTGACCATCCATTCAAAATTATCCTTTTATATGCATTGACTATGATTGATTCCACACATGAATATCAATCAATAACTCCCAATAAATTTAATTTCATCTTGATTAAATAACCCCACATTAACTATCAACTCAATTTTTGATGTCATTGGCCTTATTAGTGCAAGTTCTCCTGCATCCATCATACGCCGATGCGATGGCACACAAAATCCTAGGAAAGCAATAGCCTTGCCTGACATGTCAGGCTGTAGCATTGATGTCACTTTATGGGGCATATAATGCCATGTTGAAAGCTGCGAACTCTCCAACCTTTATGCCTCAAGGGCCACTCTGGTCCTTGCCATCAAAGGGGGTCATGTTGTCGAGTTCAATGGAATGACTGTTAGAGGTATTCCCACCACTTACCTTCTAATAAACCTAGATATTGATGAAACACACCAACTCCATCAATGTTTCCAAGGAACGGGCTTCAATGAATCCTCACCTTAACTTGAAAATACATAAGCATTCCAAGTAGGCCCCTAAAAAAAATCTCTGAACGTTTTGAGTTGCCTCGCTCTGATAAAGCTTTGTGGGTTATCATCTATGCTACTGCCATAAAATTGACATGGAATATTTTTAATTACTCAAATTCCCACTTAACATTGATGGCATGAAATGCTTGAAGAAATCCATCCAAAAATATGACATCATGTGGCATTGCACGAAATGAAATGGTACGTTCCTTGAATGTGACTACCTTTATGTGCTTCATCTTGAATTACATGATCACACTAGCCATTTGGGAAATGTATTTGTGTTCGATGATGCTACAACTAATCACTTGGGTATATTAACATAGGGCCTTCACTTCCTTTGAAGCAAGCTAGAATATTTCAGAGACATCGCTGCCAAGATAAAATTTCGACACTTCCTATTCACACTTTCTATTAGAAAAAACAATTTAAATGGCATTAAATGCCTTCGTCCAATCTCTATGTACTCTGAAGAAATCCCTTATGCCTTTTCATCTACCATTCTCCTGCGTGAAATCAAATGCAATTGTATCCCTTCCAAAAATTTCACTCGCCAATTTTAAGCACCATTGTTTCCCCTCCATTTTGTTGAAATCGTGCCTTCCTTTTGCACACCCTTTCCATGAAATACTTATAACCTCTATTTTTTGCCCCTTGCCTACTCTCAAAACCATCTTTTGGTTTTCAAAATATTTCTCTACATCACCACTCAGTTTCCCTTTTCCTGACATCTTTCTCCCTCTACATTGGTGTATGCACACAATACCCTTGTAAATCTTTGATTGGCTTCTTGAAGTTATCTTCCTACACCTCTATCTCTACTACTTTGTGTAAAAATAGGTACGACGATACTTGTTACTCTTGTAAATTTTATTGATAACTACATGGGTGTTAGCTCACATGCATTGTTATGACCTTCTCCATTCTTTCATGTGCTTTGCACCACATTCACATATTTCAAAAACACATATGGATATGGATATATACTAATAAGGAAAACATACATAATTACTGTTTTTCATACTGGTGTAATACAAAAGTAGCCTTTGTTAGATCAGAAACAAACTTACATGATGGTATAATTTCTAATACAATTAATAGTTAGTTCAACATTCCACCAACCAATGTTATAATTGAAGACACAATGATTTAACACATTTTCTTATTGCACCTACATTTATTTTTCGTCGGATTATTTATTACTTGAAATTCACTTCAACAAAATAAAACACAAATTATATGCTACTATGCTTTTCGATAATCTTCCATTAGAACTATTCCATGCAAAAAGAAAAAAAAAACATCATGATCCTCCAACACATCCTTCCCTTACTTCCCACCTTCCTATAACACTTGCACCAAATGTTTCATTCATCAGGGGAATTTTGAGGTCTAAAATGGGCCTCCTATGAAAAGTGTACAACAAAAATAAACTTTATAAGAACCAATAGGATTCAAGATGATGATGTCAACCATGGGGGATGATTCACCATTTTTTAAGTAAAAGGGTAAAAATATTAAAAAATAATAAAATAATAAAACTAATTTTTCAACTTGTATTTTCAACTTATCTCCCAAATTTTTTACTCAAATTTTGAGCGAGAGTACTCGTTGGATGAAAAATTTAATTCCTCATCCAATGAGTATCCATGTTGCATACTTTCTATGTACCCTGCTACACGAAAAATGAGAAATACATAAAAAAATGTGAAAAATAAGAAATACATAAAAAAACGTGATTGCAATCACATTTTTCATGTATTTCTCATTTTTCATGTAGCAGGACCCATCGAAAGTATGCAACATGGGTACTCCTTGGATGAATAATTAAAATTTTCATCCAACGAGTACTCTCGCTCGAAATTTGAGTAAAAACATTGGCAGATAATTTCAAAATATGTGTTGAAAAAGTAGTTTTTTCTTTTTTCCCTCTAAAATTTGATGATGTGTTAAAATCTTATTTTATTATTTCCACTATTATTTTATAATTTCCTTAGGAGGCTCATTTTAGACTTCAAAATTCCCCTAATGGCTTCCTTTTTGTACAAGAAAAAAATACACAAAAGTTAAGACCTTGGATAAACAAAGGGGAAAAAACATCCTTGTCTCTCAGCCTAGCAAATGATTTGTATATATCCTCACTCTCCCCATCACACATATTGAATGTCTGATTGCAAAGGTACATGCTTGTTGTCTCATTTACATTTCTGTTTTTTTATTCATTTTGTGTATCTTCCAAATTGGAAAAAATATACTTGTCTTTTCCTACATCACACCAAAACTTTGTTTTCTATATACACTATTTTCCCCCTTCGCATTCCTTGTTTACTCGTCTTTGTCGAAAATTTAGTTATACATCACGTTTAGCAATAATTTCCTTGCTTGGATAACTATGAAAACTACTCCAGATAATTATTGAAGGAAGGTACGTCAAAAAAGTCGTTACTCACTTAATAAGGATAGAATAAACACATGACGTTGTCTAATCTACAACAATTGACACAACGCTACTTTTCAAACAAGCCCTACTAAAACTCCCCTACCTGCCCAAATCCAACTTCCTCCCCTTCCATCTGAACCTCTTCTTCTATTCTCCCCTCCATTTCCACCCGCCATCCAAACTTCTCTCAACCATTCACTTTCTTCACCTCCCACCTTCTGTATGCAGCCACACCCCCAAGTTACTTCCACTTCAACTCCTAAATATTGCATGAAAAATCATCTCCAACAAGCACACTATCGTTTTAGTGAAAAAATTGATGCTCGTCTTAGCCCCCTGCAAGTTTTCTCCATTTGTAACCAATATTACCCATCCATGAAAAAAAGGTTCTATTGTGGTTTAATCACATGTTGTCAATGTGTTTTGGAACTATCTCTTATCGAACAACATGGACCCAGGACAACAAACACATGTCCTGTCTTTCTTGAATCAAGTTTAAGAGATGCTAATTGCACGTGTTAACCCAATTCTTCAAGTGGCCCATGCACATGGAGGCCAATACAAATACCCTGGCTATAATGTTTTCTTCCCTCAAGATATAACTAATATTTCCAACACTCTTCCATGCATGCTCACATATTCAAATATCTTTTTCATTAATAAATGCAGTCCTAGCCGCACGACTTCTAAATTTTACGTTAGTATATCACTAGTTCTATTAGCTTTGCAATACAAAATAGCAAATGATCCCTACTACAAGGATGTCTATGTAAACCCATGTGCACTATCTTCTTTTCCTGAACTCCCAACAGATGTTTTCCACTACCTACGTCATGTCACCACCACTTCCTTTGAACCCCAAGAAATACTTCCTGAGCTTCTTGATCCTAACCTTGTCCACCCCTGCCCATCTAACATTCATCCATCCTCTTTTGTATCAACACGGTCAAACACCCAGACTGATATTGATGAAATATTTTCATATGTAGAGTCTTCCAATTCCACTCCCACCCATTCTCTTCAGTGTCCCATTGTTGGCCTCTCTCTAGTCAATGAATACAACACTGAGGGTCTTCTCTCCATGGCCTTCCCCACCCTCTTCCCCATAGTGTCTACCATGTTAACCCAACCGAGAATCACAAAAGTTGAAATGAAAGAATACACTTTGCACCTAATTGACTACCATGACAATAGATTTGGATAACATCCCAGATTCTAATATTACCTATACAACCTTATTATGCGCCATTGTGCTGAAGCAACAACTTTTGTATTCATTAAAATGGAACTTGCAGATACCTTTCCGACAACTGTTGTATACCTTTGCGACCACCTTCGACAACTTACTATTTCAACAATTCCATACCAAATTATGCGATTTGGCTCTTTGCTTCGAGGGAGCCATTCTTTCTAGACCAAGGCTCAAGGTGATCTCAGTGACATGATCATTAAAATGGGCAACCCTATCTTCTTCTTAAGACTAAGTGCAACCAATACTAAATGACATGACTTGCACATGGCCATGCCTTTTGGTTTTCCATCCAATACACATTATCATCCTCATTGGAGAATCCAAAGCATTGTTGCAGACCCACATCGTGCTTCTCAATACATCTACTACAGTTTCACAATATTCTTAAAATAGGTCCTACTGAAAGGATTCCATGTAAAGGACCACTGGTGTAGGTATTAGTCAACCATTAATTTCCTTTTAGCCTTTATGTACTTTTTTTCATGCAAAAAAATTACTTCCTCTCTTATATTTTTCTTAGGTATGAATGGAAACATAGGGGATATGCACATATACATCATTTCCTATGGTTGGAAAATGCACCCGATACGGAAAACCTTGACTGGACCAATGAATCTAGTGTTTCTAATGCCAAGTATTTCTTTGATGCATACATAACTGTTTGGAACCCTCGGTCCCTCTAACACAGAAATACAAGAATACATCAATCAACGCTTCGTGATCCTTGCCTTCTTGCAACAAATGATATCCTCACCTCCAACGAGCTGCAAGACTACGAGGAACTTGTTAACTATTTCCAGTGACACACAAATTTTCATTCCTTTGCATGTCTTCTCAAAAATAACACTAATACATATTTCCGCTATGGAGTCCCTTGAGAGCTACAAAAATCCTCTTTTATGCACATTGATGCTTCTGGAAAGAAGAAATATCGCCCTGCTAGGAATGATGACAGGGTTAATGTCCACAACCTTCACATGATTACTATTTGGAGGGCAAACATTTTCTGCCAACATGTCCTCTTGCGTCATGTTATCTTGAACCACATATCCAAATATGCAACAAAATAATAGTCAAACTCTAAAAGATACCACCAAATGTTATCGCGCCTTGCACAAAGTTCTCCTCTCGATGCCCCTATGGTTGTCGTCGTCCTTAAACTCCTAACTGAAATAGTTGCTGATAGGGATATTGGGGAAAAATAAACATGCCACATGTTCCAAAAATAACCCTAACAAAATGTAGTCTTTATTTTGTCTCCCTTAATGTCAGGAAACTAGTTTTCAAACATGTTGCAAATAACTTGGATTTCCAACAACCAAAAACACCCTTCATCACTTCATACATGCAAAGACCTCCTTCACTTGAGTCATTACCTCTTATTGAAGTCGCACAATCTTGGTCATTCTCCTCTTGTTGAAAAAAATCACCATGGAAATGTATCTTCCCTCCCATAGTCATATGCATCTTACCTCGGTACACTTCCATCCCATCTTAAGATGTCAATTTCTATGTAGACTTCTATTGGAGTGAACTACTATTGTATTTCCATTTTTTTCAACTTGCGTGATGCCATTGTTGGAAGTTCCAAGGAAATTATTTCACATTGGAAACAATTTAAACACACATGTCATGTGTTCCATGTCCATCATGCACCTAAAGAACCACCTCTTATTGAATTTGACGATGTTGATATTCCTGAAACGCAAAACCACCACTCCATGGACATGGAATAATGGAAATTCCTTTCTCAGATCCACCCAGGTAATGACATCCTCCTTGACTAACTTGACATGCTTAGTCAATGTAAATTTGATGCAAATCATAATTGGGCCCATTCTCTTACTCCTTCGAACTTGCAAGAGACTACCATTCACTTCATAGAATTTAAGTGCTCCTCCATACAAATTTTCTATCTCCCCTATCCAAATCCACACTCCATTTCCTCCTTGTCCCCAAGCCAACTGATGGCTTTCAATATCATACTTCCAACACCAATGTCATACTTCCTGCGGTGTACGACGCCCGCAAATGCACTAAAGCCTGCTGTAGCATACCATCGCCGGCTCCTATATGCAACCTTTGGAAGGACAATCTATTATAATACCCAAGAACAACTTTGGCATGTAAAATACATTCTCATTGATGAAATGAGATTTTTTGGACATAAAATGCTTGCTCAAATTGATGAACACTTTCGCAAGGCTTTCCCATCCAGTAGAAACACCCCATTTGGTGGATGCTCTATAATCCTTGTCAGTGACCTTGGGTAACTGCCACCAGTAAAAGATACAATAATGCATGTGGGGATGTCTCGTGGAACTGATCTTTGGGGGAGTTTTGATACAATTTTTACACTCTCAATTGTCTTTTTCTAGCAAGGCGCAAGCCCTGAACAAGTTGCATTTCGCTAGATCCTCTCCAACCTTCGAAATTCAACCCCTACAATGGATGATTTGAAATTTCTCATAACACGTAAAAAATAAGTCCTTTCACATGACGAGCAAAAAGTATTCCAAAATTATATGCACCTTTATGCAAAAAATTAATTTGTTGCACTACATAATAAAAACATGCGAAAAAATTTGAACATGCCAATTTCACGTTACTATGCCAAGAAAAGAAAACAACAAGGCTCTGCTACTCATGAATATAAACAAATATTGATGAAAAATTTCTCCTATGCATTAGAAAAAAATAATTTTATGGATCCGAGCAGGCCTTGTTAATGGAGCACTTGGAAAATTTGTTGCTATTTTTTATGCAACTAATTCTAGACCCCCCAACCTACCCTCATTTGTTGTTGTTGATTTCATTCACTAAAAACTTCCACCATGGGATGCTTCGAATAGAAAATATGGGCCAATCCCCCCTGTAACAAGGGGTTCTCATACATAAATACCACTTTTCATGGCCTGGGGCTTAACAATCCATATGTCACAAGGCATAAACCTACAAAATGAAACAATCGACATTGGCAATATCGATCACCATGGCATAACCTTCACAGTTGTATCTAGAGTTAGGTCATTGCATGATTTATGCATCAATATGACTTTTATATTTGCTTGCTACTCACACATGAAAGATAATCCTTATGTCACATGTATAAAAAGTGAAGAAGCATACCTTGCCTCAAGATATTTGCAGCAAAATAAAAAAAGTCTCCCCTTACTGGTGATTCGAATAACTTTGCATTGCACTTACACATGTTCCATTTGATCTCTTATTAAAAAATAAATGATTATGTATACTTATTGACATTATTTTATTCTACATTAATTTCAGTTTCAATGGTTTATATTACTCTTTTATATATCCCATTCAATTCATCTACTCTTCAATCTTCACTTATAAACTGCTTGTTCTTTAAAAATAAAACAAATGGACATGGATTATGTCTCCCAGCTCTACAAATTCTTCCATGAAATACATCAACAATAGGTTTATCTTCAAGAAATAAGAGCAATATTTCTACAACCTCATAAGTTTCCTCTGTATTTCATGCATTCAACTCTTCGATTACTTCACAAGATAAAGGCTTTCATGCAAATCCTCATCCATACACATGAAAGGGATACATCGAGAGATATTCAAACAGCTTGGAAATCACACAATCCTGGTTGTATCCCACAACTAGATCTAAAATGGTGTTTTTTATGCCACTCATCAACTTGTATTTATAACTGACTTTGTCTTCCTTGTATTTACGATTGAATTTTCCTGCCTTGTCAAGTTTTTTGCACAAAAAAAATGCAAACTTGCATGCCATTTTCCTTTTACTGGACATAAAGTTATACTTCGTGCCCTTTCCCCAAAAATATGCATTTACCCAACATACTTCTACTTTGATAACAATCAATATATTTTCCAGTAGTTTTTTGATTAGTTAACTATGTCTTATAAATAAAACTACCATATTTATACATTCAATCAATTTCACTATGTTATACCACATTTCGTTAATTTTATGTATTGGTATCACTTCACGTTTTCTAAAATATGTATAGTATATGTTGTTATTCAAATAATCCACACAATCTTATCACATGAAAAACACTTATTAAAAAAAAAAAATCACATCACAAACGATATTTTAATAACAAATAAAATTGTCCTCAACATAGTATACATAAAAGTAATGCATCTTTGCATATTAATTTCAATTTTTATTTTTGGAATGATCCAAATATCTATAATTTCACAAGTTCATCCAAAAATTTAGAATTTTCAGACAAAAATTTGTTTATATCCCACGTGGTAATAACATCACTCCATGGTCCATTATTGTAACGACACCATCAATTAACCCAACTATTTTCATGAAAACAACCACGCCAAACATTGTTGTAGAAACCCAACACAATAGAACAAGAGTTGTAAAATCTTCGCAAAAAAATGTGGTTTCTTGCAGCACAAGAAATACAACTCTATTGAGCAACATCCACATCAATTATAACAGGGAGGATTTTCAAAGCCCTCTTTAAGTAAACTCCACTAACTTGTTTCATTCATGTATCCTTTGTGTTAGCCTCCACAATGTCCCAAGGTTGAAAGGATATCGACGGAGGTAACCTTAAACCAAGCTTTTAGTTTGGTAAATATCCCTACCAAACCAGAGTGGGTTCTCTCTATGAAAAACACAGCAAAGGGCTTGACTGGTACAAGAATGGATTTTAGGCTAGATAGCTTAGATCTAGGGTTTTGTAAGATTTAGGGTTTTTCTACTCGATCAGGAGTGTAAATTAGAGAAGTAGGTCAAAGTATCAAAGATTCTAGTTACAAGAGATATAGAGGAGCAAGGTAGCTATGCTTTTGTGATTGCTTAGGAGTTGGTTGGTGTAGTGTAGGATTGAATGCACAAGGATATCATAATGAGCATGTATGCCATGAATTCATTAATCAAGAGGATAAAATACAAAAAATGAGATTCCTAACAAAACATAACTTATTTAAAATAATTCTTCTTAAAACCTATTAGGAAAATCACTAAAGAGATAAGATATAGTAAGGATACTAAATTATCATTCATATAAATATATAACAGAGAGAAAAAATTATCAAAAACTCACAACACAAGAATTCCTGAATTATAGTTACAACTGTCCTTTGATTTCTTGTAAAACATGATGAAGTACAAGCTACAAGACTTTCACCCTCTCATGTACAAGACTCAAAATGAATGAAAAACATATACATATAGAATAAAAAATAACGTCCCCTCTCTCAGGGGTCGAATCCATTAGTTTAGGAACAACTCACAATATTCTCTCAACAAAAGCCTAAGTACTAGGGAGGTTTAAACAAACCCTTGATTTAGAGTTTGACTGACCTTCTCCTCATTAATGAGGTCCAAAAATACATAAAAATGACCATGAAAAAATCATTTACATCATATTAAATCAACTCAACATGAAAGTAAAGTAATTACATCATCATACCAAGATTTACTGAGCAAAAACTCAAAATTTTCACAAACAGGGAAACTCACAGCGCATGTCTGATAAAGCGCAACGCCCAACTTGTGAGAGACTTTTGAAGGCCTTTCCATGCTTCAAATCCAGTTCTGGAAGATGCTATGGAAATATGAGGATGCATAGTTGTCATTAGAAACCTAAAGAAAGAAAAATGGACACTCCATGAGAGAGAAAAATTCATTCTCCCACAACTACTCCCAAAAGTGCAATGCCTAGTCCAAAAACAGTGGCAGAAAATGACTTGTTTTGCATGTTTTTAGGAAATTTCTCTGAACTAGTTTGCTCACAAGGATAATTTTTTTTATAGATGACATGTATGAGTGAATATATATCCATTAAGATATATTTTTGGAAATTTGAGGTATGAGGAAAAAGCGCATCGCCAAGGCGATGCGCTTTTGGTTGAAACTGATATTCTTGTGTAAGCCAAAAACTCCAACAATTTGAAACTTTTGTGAAAAAATAGGGCTCAAAGGTAGGTCCATATATATCTAGCCATACATTTTTTTACAAAACTTAGAGAGGTTTTTGTGCTTTGGCATGTTTTGAACAAAAACCTCCTCCCGTTTTAAAAAATACTTTCCCATTTGTTCAGAATCCAGGTTTGAAGTTGGTCACTAAAAATTGGTAAAGCGCAGCGCCATCTTGAAGAGAAATTTTGAATGCCTTAATAAGCTTAAAATAACTATATTAAGGTCCCATTGGAAATATTATGACTTATGCTACACAATAGAGTCATCAAGCACTGCAAACACCTTCTCCAAACCAATGAAAAGTTGACTTGAAGTCAAGTTGTTCAGAAGTGCAGAAAACCTCCTGTAGCAACTGTAATTTGGGAATTTCTCTCAAATCCTAACACTTGCACATAAAATGAAGGATGTTTTTGTTCCATGGTATATAATGGAAAACAAAATATTTCAACTTTTCCAAATCCATCTTCCATACTTCACAAACTAGTTTTGAAGTAGAACTGTCCCTGTGTGCAATGTAAACCCTAGGCAGTGCACATCTTGGAAATGTGAAGCTATGATTTCTTGGACTTTGGTGGGTTCATACCTAATGATCTAACCTCCATTATGCCTCCTCTTCTCATTTTTTTTAGAATCCATAGTAACCCTAGCTCAATGGGAAGGGGGAATTAGGGTTTAGTGTAGGGAAAAACAGGGGATTTAGGGAGTTTTGAGAAATGAAGGGAGATAAAGGGGTTATGGGTCTCATAAATTCTTAGGAAAATTTATGGGGGTAGGGAGAGATTTTATGGAGTAGTTGAAATTTAAATTTCAAGGAATGGGTGAGGGGAAGGGTGTCAAAAGGGGAAAAAATAGTCCTAGCCTAGGAAAGTCTAGTCTAGGCTAGGGTTTGTAGGAAAATAGGGAATATTAGGGGTAGGGGTTGGGGAAAGTGATTAGGAAGGTTTATAAAAGGTGGGGGAAGGTGAGTGATCTTAAATCTTATGTTTTTACTCAATATTGTATTAATGAGAACATGAAACCAAGAAAATGCACCCAAAAACCTTAGAAGAGGGAGTTTCTCTTTCCAAGCACAAACTGAAGGAAAAGAGGTAGTTTGAGGACCCGCTTACTTGCATATGATACACTATAAATTTATTATTGATGTATAAATCCTCTGAAATGATGATCTGGAGTCCTTAGCAAAAGCGCAGCTCCTTTAGAAAAAGTGCATGCACAACGCAACGCATGCGCTGTGAAACAAATGATGAGCACTTTGGTAGAAAGAGGGTGAAAATGGTATTTGAAAGTGGAGAGATGTCTCTTGGAGATGAAATGAGAAAATGAGAGTCTCATTGGTCTTCTATAGCTTTGGAAATCAATTTTCTCTTCTTAGTGGTGTAGTGGCCCCACCATGTCCTTTTTTCATTGTGATTTGAAACTGTAGCTTTAGAACCTTTTGAAACATATTACATCATAATAGAAATGAAATCACATTTTTGAAGACTTTATTGACTATTTTTCACTATTACTACTCCTTCAATGCTGAATTTGATGGAAAAATGACTGATTTTAATGATTTTTACCCTAAGACCTAATGATGACACTACATGAAATGAGTTTAATGATGATCATGGTGATGTGACTGAGATGGAAATGAAGACATTTTAATGATGGCTCATCAAAATAAATGATGACAAGAACAAAAAATGGACTGAAAGGAGTAGTAGCACACCTAGACACACTAACCAGTGATCAAATTTTTATTTGAAGACCTACAAAAACCATAAAAATTTGACCGAAGACCCTAAAAAAACCTTCTAAGAGAATATTTGATCATTGGTGATTGGAAGGATTGGAAGACACAAACACTTTGCAAGAATTGAGTTTTCTTTCACCTGGCTTCTACTATATGTCCTTGTCAACTTCTTCTGAATATTAGCTATCAAATTTGATTTATAATATGGAAGTGGTAGATAACATGACATCAGATTAGAAAACAAGTCATGCTCAAGCAAAGACTTGAATATTAATTATAAAATAACTTTAAACAACAAAATATATCCAATCTTATTTCACTATTGTTCAGAATACTAGAAAAATACATACAATATCTCCTACACTTAACATTATCTTCACTATTTCTTATTTTTTTTTGAACTTCACTATTACAATCATGACTTAAAACTTGTTGAAATGAATCCTAAAATTATTCCTCTTGTACCAATGTTCAGATCAGCAAGGTTTTAGGGTAGGAATATTTTTTTTAGTACTATCTAGTTCAATCAAGAAACCAATATGGTTGATCGAAAAATTTTTATAGACACAGGAACAAGTGAGAGTAGCTAAAGCTAAAATTTAGGTGAGAAGTCATACCAAAAAGTTTCCATTTATGTGAGATAGTTTTAAAACCTATTATGGAATAAGTGATTGATTTCAAACATCTAAGTGTTGAAGAAATCTTCCTTGAGAAAGGGAAATACACATCAAAGTTATGGAGGTTTGAGATGAACAGGGACTGACTTGTGTTGGTGGAAAACACCTTCCTCATAGAGAGGGAGTGTTAGTTAACCTGTTTCTCAGTCATTAATTATCCTTCAGCATGGCATGATAAAACATTTCCATGACCTTGATTTTTGTGCAGCAGTATGGTTGTGTGGATGGACCTAGTTTTATAAGGTGGCACAACAATAGTAGAAGGTGCATGCATGCCTGCATCAGTGTTAGAACTTTTCCAGTTGTGCCTTTGTGTTTTTGGATTGATTTTCCACATGCAGGGAGTAAGAGATTTGTTTTATTCAGAAAATGATTTTCAGTTCAGTATTAGCATAGTTTCTAAATTTAGGTTATAACACAAGTTATAATTGTTTCAAGTGTGAGCTAGGTTTTGTTTTTCTAGTTGGCCTGCTTATTGAGGTTGGGTGCACATATTTAAGCCAAGTTTAGGGTTGGCTTCTAAACTTAGGAACTTTATTTTTGTAAAATACTTTCTTTTCATTTATAAAATAAGTCCATTTTTGAGCTACTCGTCACTGATTAGCAAGTTAATTTTTAACAATGTTGTGTAATTAATATTTTTGAGTAATAGAAATGTGATGGTGAGATGGAATGAGTTTTGTTGTTGCTCATGTTATACTTTAGAGGAATATATTTTATGCAGATTTAATCTATATACAGTTCACTGTTTTGGGCCTTTCCACTTATATGCAAATCCAGTGCGTTGTTTTTAAAATATCTTAAACCATTTTAGGTTATGGTTTCACCAATAGGAAGTGCAAATATGCTTACTATTAATTAGATATTCAACATTGTAGCATCCATAAGCACTAGCAAACCTAAATTCCATGTTTTTTATTTATCAACATGTCCAAAGTTTTTAACTCCTATCATACATGACACAAAAAAAAAATAGTCCATGAGTCATAACAGTAAGCATGTGACCCTTGGCCCACGAATAAACACATGAATTATGGATTTAACAATCAATAATGAGATCTAATTGTCACAAAAACCACACCAAATATTCATACAAATACCTGACTTGACCAACACTCGTGGCTACACTATCCTCTAACATGTTACTAAATTGATCATGGCAAAAACCAAATATTAGCAATGTTCACAACTATAAGCACCTGATCTCATGAACACATATGTATCTATATGAACATGATGAAAAGTGAATTTTATTTTATATATGTAGAATGACGATTAACAAGGAGAGGATATTCTCTCATGATACCCAAAAAATTAGCAAGTTCCAACAAAGAAGAAAAGTGAGCAACCTATAGACACAAATTGAGCAACTGTGAATAAATATATGTAGTTTTCATTCCTCCACATGCATTGAGTTCTATATGTCCAAATCCAATTTCCAGCGTATTTTAATTATAATAATTGTCTTACTAGTTTCAGTATATGTGGTATTTTCATTCATCTATAAGCCCCCTCAATCCTCCCAAAATGTCCATTCTTATTAACAATCTACAATTATCAGAATCATACTTGGAGGGGCTTGGTCTTCACTATCATTAGATTGAAAATATTGACACCTGTAATTGTCTTCCTTTGTTATTACATTCATGTCTACATGGATGAAGCATTCAAATTTCATTGTATGAGCTCACATATGTGCGCATTTTGTTACAGTTCAAATTGTCTTTTGCTTAGAGGATATCATTAATTTGTAGTCTTCAACTTTCCAGTGTACTTTTTTAGTTATCTCATGTACATTGCATAAATCTAAGTTTAAATGTGTAATGGATACTTTTAGGCATGCTAAATTCATATTGGATACATATCTTCTTCAATGAACTACACATATGTGTTTGTCGCTATGGAAAATGCTGATGTTGTTGTTTTTACTTTCCTTCAGCAAACTATATGGGTATTATTGGTCACTATAGCAATAATTGTTGTTTTGATCCCTTATTTTCCTCTTACATTTTTACCATAGTAGCTATTTATATAAATTCTGAAAAACTTATCAAATTTACTAGGCCCCACTTGTATAAATAATGTTTTTTTATTACAACCTACAACAGTAATGTCATTCCAATTGAAGGTTCAAGTTCCCCCTCAAGTCCAAAGGTGCAATAATATATAAAATTATGGTGAAGGCCACAGGTTTTTTGTTTTCACATTGTAATCATTGAATTTAGAAGGTGAAGGAAACACTCTGCTTCTCATATCTCCCTCATGTCTTATCAGGCATTGATATTGTTGCAGAGCAGGGTTATTCTTAATTTATCTTTTAATATTTAACATAAAAATGACAAGACAAGAATAAACAGCTAATTAAAACCAACAAGTAGGTATTCTGCCATTTCCTTTATTGTTCTCAATGTTTCATATGATTGTAGATCTAGTCTAATGGCTAGAGGGTACATAGCTTTATTCCAAAAGTCAATTTATAATTGTATTTTGTCAAATGGTGGGTGATGAAGAATTGGCCTTATAAAATTTGGGCTATTATAGTTAGATTAGTGATAATTATGGATGATCTCTCTTTTTTTTTTTTATATTAGGGTGTGATGGAACCTTATCCTTTTTAATTTTCACTCAAGGATCACCTTCCGAATTATGACTTGGAGGTTAATGTTTAACGAGTTATTTCTTACCTGCATTATTAACACCAAAACATTTGCAAATCTAAATGTCAGCTTTGTGGTAGGTCACCAGGTTGACCTCCTATGAATTTTTCCTTTTTTTAAAAGATATTTTCTGATATTTTAATTATGGTTTGGATGACCTATAGGTTTAATTCCTATAATACTTATAATGCCTCAGAAGATTTTTGGGAGGCCTGCAATGGACAATGATGGTTTGGAAGGCCTATTTGGTTGATTAGTAAAAACAAATGAATGTCTCATGCCATATACTGCTCTACCTCAAAGTAAAGGTAATCCCCAAAAACAAGTTTGAAAGCCTTAAGTTGGTAATGAAATGATTTTTCCCTAGTGCACTAAGGGGTTTTTTACTAGTAAGCTAAATGCATTGCTTCAAAATGTAATGCCTAGGTCATTGAGACCCTCAGGGTTGAATGTAGGGGAAATTAAGCCTCTTATTCAAGGTGTATCTAGAGGATAAAAATATACTATAGGTATTTTAAAGTCCAATAATTTGAGAAATATAGGTTCTCGGCCCCCATGCATGTTATGGAAAAAACATTTTTCCTTAGGAAAACCGCCTGTTGACTAAAATAAAAGGTCATAATATGTTAGAGGAGTATTTTAGTGTTCAAGACTTTGTAGAAGAAAATTTGTGTGTTTAGGAGTTGAAGTGGTCAGAATACTATCCTACATTTATCCCACAAGCATTCTTATTAGACATGGGAAACAATGAAAGTCACATTGAACTTGTCAGGAAGCTTCTAGAGTTTTTGTATTCTAAAAATAATTTGTCTGATAAATAAAAGCCAAAATTAAATGAAATATTTATTTTGAAAAGACATTATTTAATAAAAAGTTTAATTTTTATCAATATTTTAAGCCCAATTGTGTGCTTTTGGGTATATCGGTTTTGTGGTAATAGATAGAAAAATAATTTAGCCAATTCATGAAATTTATTGGAAAAACTAGTTTTCTAAGCTAGAAACTAACTGTAAACTTGTAATATTCCTAATTATGTTTCAGCTAGTTAGAATATTAAATTTTGTTTTTGTCAATAAGATAGATGAATAAGAGGGTGGAGGGACCCATAAATCCCTTTAGTAGGAATACAACCACTTCTAATGTGAATGTGGATCAATGCATCTAGATAGGATCAGGATGAATAAACCACTCCTTGGTGTGAATGTGGGCCAATGCATATGGATGGGGTCAATTTGACCAAATCAATAATGCAGTCATGGAGGTAGTGGAGATAGTGGAGGACATCACAGTCATAATGGAGGGAAGTAACCATGAGAGTAACATAATTATTGTGTGGGGCCAAGGGGGTGAGGGATAACCAAGCATATAAGGAAGGGGATGTCATCCATAGAGAGCATTCTGAATATTTTTTATGTATTATCTTTTATGACTTTCTACATGCTTCAGCTGTTTAGTGAATTATGTTGTGCTGTTTAGCACAAGGGTGTTTCCGAGTTGAAATCCCTCTTTCATCCTTGGGGGACTTTGAGTGCCCACTCAGGAGAGGTCCTTGAGTTGCATTTCATCATCCCACATCAGGCCAATATTCAGCTGCTATTAGTAGTGTAGTCTCCTTCAGTAATTGTGCAATCTAGGAGGGCAGATCACTAGTACATTTGGCGGAAATTCCGACACTTTAGTTCCGACACTTTTGTCGTAATGTCGGAAATTTCCCCAATTTATATCAATTTTTCAAATCCCGCCACAAACCGTCGCTATACCGACGTTTAGGGATATCGTCGCTTTTGCAATGTTTATATTTGTCGTCGGAATTGCGACGTTTTAAACATTTCGTCAGTGTTACGACGTTTATGCGACGAATCGTCGGAATTGCGACATCTCCTACACATTCGTCGGTCTTGCGATGCTTGGGAGAAACCGTCGGAAAAGTGATGTTTCTCATATAGACGTCGGTCTTGTGACGTTGTGAAGCCAAACGTCACAAGACCGACATCTATATGAGAAACATCGCTTTTTCGACGGTTTCTCCCAAGCGTTGCAAGACCGACGTTTAAACAACACAACATTTTAATATGAAAAGAATTATATTATTTAACATTTTATTAATATAAATATGATTTATTTGGATATAATAAATATTGCATCATTGGATAACATTTGTTTGGTTGGACAACAAACTTGGACATGAAAAACAATTATATGTGTGGACATGTAAAGTATTACTTTATTAACAATTGTTCAAGAATATTTGAATATGAAAGCATTATATTATTTAACATTTTGTTTATATAAATATGATTTATTTGGATATAATGAGTATTACATTATTGGGTAATGTTTTTTTTTGTTGGAAAACATGCTTATACATCAAAAAAATTACATTACACTTATACATGAAAACTTGCACATTTTGGTATATTATTCCAAAGGCTAGGACATGCTTGGGATATTTTAAATCCTTGATTACAACTTGGTGAGATGAAAACTCTACTATTCTACCTTTACTTGAATGAGTGATTTGATATTTTAATTGAAGGTTGCAACAAAGACTCGGAACACATAATACATTATTGAAATGTATGTTATATTCCTTAGTTGTTATAGACCCTACATCACCAACAACAGAAAAAAAATTGGTGTTACAATCATTACAAGAAATAAAATTGCATTTATGTTTAACGATATAATAATATGCTCTAGAATAAATAAGCCACTCATTGGAATAAGAAGTAGAGGATGCATTGAAATAGAAACCAAAAGCAAAAGTGTATTTCCAAAAGAGCTAAGCCTGGGTGAAATATTTTGTGGAAACAAAAAACATGATAAGCATATCTCAACGTAGGTTTGACCTTTTGACATTTGGTGTGTAAGATGAGCGTGAGAACCAACTATACAAGTCAAACATAAGTTAATAAAATACTCCATGGTTAGGGACTAATAAACAACCAAATTCACCATCCTTTCAAAAGTATTACATCTATATGAATACATTGTCCAAGGGACCTCACAAGTATATGAGAAAAAATATACTAGCATACCCTCAAAATATAAAGTGAATGCAAAAGTGAATTAGGGTTGTTATGTTGTTCAAAGATCAATGGATATTTATTTTAAATAGAAAATGAATAATTCAAAAGGTATTCATGCAAGGGTAAGTATGAGTTGACATATGATGGAAGGATGTGATGTCAAAGGTCATGAAATATCTATTCCTCACTAAATCTACTTCAATTGTTGTTCCTAATATCCCCAGCGCTATGGGAATATAAGGAATGAAGGATTGTTGTTATGTATCAGGTAATTTTTGTTACAATTAAATTAAAGGCCATGAATCATTGTTTTATATGAGATCCATAGTCCAAAGTGTACAATAGGGTCATTGTGATAGCCCGGATGAATTTCATCTTATTGTAAATATTATCTCTATTTTGTAAAATTAAAATCACCGATAAATTAGGAAACATATTCCATATTTTGGGGAATGAGATTTGATTAAGGGGGCCTGGTTGATATTAATGTCAGATTGTGCACTTTAATTAACTAGGTGCATAATAAATCAGACTAGAAAAGGAATGGTTGGGAACCATACTAATATATGTATAGAGAGAATCAAAACTAAATGAACTCTAGTTGTGTTGATAGCCAGCTAATAGGGGTGACAAAGAGGGTATTCCCACATAACCAAAGGAAGTGGCTAAAACGTTTAATGGGAGAAAATTCATGACTCTACACATATTGAAGAGGCAAGCATTGGAATTAGAAGGCACGAGAAGATAATTATTTAAGGGGTATTTCTTTCTCAAGGTGGTTCTAGGGGGTAGGAATATTTTATTTTGAAAGAGATACTTCACTCTGTAGGAGCACAACTAATGAAAATGAATTTAGAGAGTAGTGGTTCAGATTGAGGCTTATGAACCCATTGTTAGTGTCTTGCTCAAGGGTTGATGAACCCATCGGGAAGCTTTCAAATTGATATTAAAACGAATGAAATATGAAAAGGATATTAAGAAGAATCTTAGTTTTGTAGATATTTAGTATGTTTATAAAATTGATCCAAATATATTATTATTGACGTTGTTTTGTAACATTGATAAATTGACCGATTTATTAATATGAAAGATACTTATTTTATATATTAACACGATGAGAATCAACTTGAAATATCAACCTGCATATTTTTCTATGAAAGACACAAAAATTTCAAGTCGTGCCTTGTGATCAGGTTGCCTGACCGGGCACGTTTGGGTTGGGCCGTTTCGTTCGAGGGTGCCGGTATCAGTTTTGCTAAGTTGTGACCGCCCGGGTGCCTTGTGCACATTCGGGCAGCCTGTTTTCTGTTTGCTCCCATGTGGCATTTTTCGACTGAGCGCGCCGTGTTAGGTCGCCCGACCGGGTGTGTTTGGGTCGGGTCGTTTCATTCGAGGGCACCCGTATCAATTTTGCTAAGTTGTGACCACCCGGGTGCCTTGTGCATGTTTGAGCGGTCGGTTTTCCATTTTCTCCCTTGTGGCATCATTCGGTCGAGCGTGCCATGTCACACTGTCTGAGGTCGCTCGACCGGCCATGTTAGGGTCGGACCGTTTCTTTCGAGGGCGCTGGTATCAGTTTTACTAAGTTGTGACCACCCCGGTGCCTTATGCACATTTGGGCAGCCCGTTTGCCATTTGCTCCCATGTGGCATCGTTCAGTCGGGCACGCCGTGTCGCAATGTATGAGGTCACCCGACCGGGCGCTTTCGGGTCGGGTCGTTTCGTTCAAGGGCGCCCGTATCAGTTTTGCTAAGTTGTGACCACCTGGGTGCCTTGTGCACGTTCGGGCGGCCCGTTTTCGGTTTTCTCCCATGTGGCATCGTTCGATCGGGTGCGTCGTGTCGCGTCGTGTGAGGTCGCCCGACCGGGTGCGTTCGGGTAGGGTCGGGCTGTTTCGTTCAAGGGCGTCCATATCTGTTTTGCTAAGTTGTGACCGCCCGGGTGCCTTGTGCATGTTCGGGTGGCCCATTTTCCGTTTGCTCCCTTGCGACATCGTTTGGTCGGGCGCGCCATGTGAGGGTGCCCAACTGAGTGCGTTCGGGTCGGGTTGATTCGTTTGAGGGTGCCCGTATCAGTTTTGATAAGTTGTGACTGCCCGGGTACCTTGTGCACGTTCAGGTCGCCTGTTTTCCATTTGCTCCCTTGTGGCATCATTTGTTTGGTCGCGTCGTGTTGCGCCGTGTGAGGTCACCTGACCTGGCGCAGTCAGGTCAGGCCGTTTCATTCGAGGGTGCCCATATCAGTTTTGCTAAGTTGTGACTGCCCGAATACCTTGCGCATGTTCGGGTGGCCCGTTTTCAATTTTCTCCCTTGTGGCATCGTTCGTTCGGGTGTTCCGTGTCGCGCCGTGTGAGGTTGTCCGACCCTGCGCGTTCGGGTCGGGCCGTTTCGTTTGAGGGCGTCTGTATTAGTTTTGTTAATTTGTGACCGCCCGGGTGCATTGTGCACGTTCGGGCGGCCCATTTACCGTTTTCTCCCTTGTGGCATCGTTCAGTCGGGCACGCCGTGTCACGCCGTGTGAGGGTGCTCGACCAAGCGCGTTCGGGTTGCGTTGTTTCGTTCGAGGGCACCCGTATCAGTTTTGCTAAGTTGTGGCTGCCCGGGTGCCTTGTGCACGTTCGGGCGGTCCGTTTGCCATTTTCTCCCTTGTGGCATCGTTCGGTCGGGGGCGCCGTGTGAGGTCGCCCGACCGGGCGCATTCGGGTTGGGTCAAGCCGTTTCGTTCGAGGGCGCCCGTATCAGTTTTGCTAAGTTGTGACTGCCTAGGTGCCTTGTGCATGTTTGGGTGGCCCATTTTCCATTTGTTCCCTTGTGGCATTGTTCGGTCGGGCGTGCCGTGTCGCGCCGTGTGAGGGCGCCCGACCGGGCACGTTCGGGTCGGGCCGATTCGTTCGAGGGCGCTCGTATTAGTTTTGTTAAGTTGTGACCGCCCAAGTGCCTTGTGCACGTTCGGGTGGCCCTTTTTCCATTTTCTCCCATGTGGCATCGTTCGGTCAGGCGCGCCGTGTGAGGTCGCTTGACTGGGCGCGTTCAGGTTGGGTCGGGCCGTTTCGTTCAAGGGTGCTCGTATCAGTTTTGCTAAGTTATGACCGCCCGGGTGCCTTATGCACATTCGGGTGGCCCATTTGCCATTTTCTCCCTTGTGGCATCATTCGGTTGGGTGCGCTGTGTTGCACCGTGTGAGGTCGCCCGACCGAGCGCGTTCGAGACAGGTCGAGCTGTTTCGTTCGAGGGTGCCCGTATTAGTTTTTATAAGTTGTGACCACTCGAGTGCCTTGTGCATGTTCGGGTGGCCCATTTGCCATTTTCTCCCTTGTGGCATCATTCTGTCGGGCGCGTCGTGTTGCATCGTGTGAGGTTGCCCGACTGGGCGTGTTCGAGTTGTGTCAGGCCGTTTTGTTCGAGGGCGCCCGTATCAGTTTTGCTAAGTTGTGACCACCTCGGTGCCTTGTGCATGTTTGGGTGGCCCGTTTGCCATTTGATCCCTTGTGGCATCGTTCAGTCGGTCGCGCCGTGTCGTGCCATGTGAGGTTGCCCGACCAGGCATGTTCAGGTCGGGTCGGGCCGTTTCGTTCGAGGCCGCCGGTATCAGTTTTGCTAAGTTGTGACCGCACGGGTGCCTTGTGCATGTTCGGGTGGCCCGTTTGCCATTTTATCCCTTGTGGCATCATTCGGTCGGGCGCGCCGTGTCACGCCATGTGAGGGCGCCTGACCAGGCGCGTTCGGGTTGGGCCGATTCGTTCGAGGGCGCCTGTATTAGTTTTTCTAAGTTTTTACCACCCGGGTGCCTTGTGCATGTTTGAGCGCCCCGTTTTCCATTTGCTCCCTTGTGGCTTCGTTCGGTCAGGCGCACTGTGTCGCGCCGTGTGAGGTCGCCCGACCGGGTGCATTCGGGTTGGGTCGGGCCATTTCATTCAAGGGTGCCCGTATCAGTTTCTCTAAGTTGTGACCGCCAGGGTGCCTTATGCATGTTCGGGCAGTCGATTTGCCATTTTCTCCCTTGTGGCATTGTTCGGTCGGGCGTGCTATGTCACGCCGTGTGAGGTTGCCCGACCGGGCGTGTTTGGGTCTGGTCAGGTCGTTTCGTTCGAGGGCACCCATATTAGTTTTGTTAAGTTGTGACCGCCTGAGTGCCTTGTGCATGTTCGGGAAGCCCGTTTGCCGTTTGATCCCTTGTGGCATCATTCGGTCGGGCGCGCCGCGTCGCACCATGTGAGGGTGTCTGACCAAGTTCTTTTGGGTTGCACTGTTTCGTTCGAGGGCGCCTGTATTAGTTTTGCTAAGTTGCGACCACCCGGGTGCCTTTGCACGTTCGGGCGGCCCGTTTGCCGTTTGCTCCCTTGTGGCATCGTTTTTCGGGCGCGCAGTGTCGCGTCGTGTGAGGTCGCCTGACCGGGCGTGTTCGAGTCGGGTCGGGCCGTTTCGTTCGAGGGCACCCATATCAGTTTTTCCAAGTTGTGACCGCCAGGGTAAGTTGTGCACATTTGAGCGGCCCATTTGTCGTTTGCTCCCTTGTTGCATCGTTCGGTCGGGCACGTTGTGTTGCGTCGTGTGAGGTCGCTCGACCGGGTGTGTTCAGGTGGGGTCGAGTCGTTCCGTTCGAGGGTGCCCGTATCAGTTTTGCTAAGTTGTTACTGCCCAGGTGCCTTGTGAACATTTGGGTGGCCCATTTGCCATTTTCTCCCTTGTGGCATTGTTCGTTCGGGTGCGACATGTCGCGCCATGTGAGGTCGCCCGACCGAGCGCGGTCGGGTCGGGTCATTTCGTTCGAGGGCGCCTGTATCAGTTTTGCTAAGTTGTGACCACCCGGGTCCCTTGTGCACGTTCAGGTGGCCTGTTTGCCGTTTTCTCCCTTGTGGCATCGTTCGGTCGGGTGCGTCGTGTTGCGCCATGTGAGGTCGTCCGACCAGGCGCGTTCGGGTCGGGCCATTTTGTTCGAGGGCGCCAGTATCAGTTTTGTTAATTTGTGACTGCCCAGGTGCCTTGTGCATGTTCGGGCGGCTCGTTTGCCGTTTTCTCCCTTGTGGCATCGTTCAGTCGGGCGCGCCGTGTGAGGGCGCTCGACCAAGCGCGTTCGAGTTGCGCTGTTTTGTCTGAGGGTGCCCGTATTAGTTTTGCTAAGTTGTGACTGCCCGGGTGCCTTGTGCACATTCGGGTGGCTTGTTTGTCGTTTTCTCCCTTGTGGAATTGTTCGGTCGGGCACGCCGTGTCGCACCGTGTGAGGTTGCCCGATCGGGAGCATTCGGGTCGGGTCGGGCGATTTCGTTCGAGGGCGCCCGTATCAGTTTTGCTAAGTTGTGACCACCCAGGTCCCTTGTGCACGTTCGAGTGGCCTATTTGCCATTTTCTCCTTGTGGCATCATTCGGTCGGACATGTCGTGTCGCGCCGTGTGAGGTCGACCGACCGGGTGCGTTCGGGTCGGACCATTTTGTTCGAGGGCGCCAATTTCAGTTTTGTTAAGTTGTGACTGCCTGAGTGCCTTGTGCACGTTCGGGTGGCTCGTTTTCCGTTTTCTCCCTTGTGGCATCATTCGGTCGGGCGCACCGTGTCGCGCCGTGTGAGGGCGCTCAACCAAGCGCGTTCAGGTTGCGCTGTTTTGTTCGAGGGCACCCATATTAGTTTTGCTATGTTGTGACAGCACGAGTTCCTTATGCACGTTCGAGAGGCCCATTTGCCGTTTTCTTCCTTGTGGCGTCGTTTGGTCGGGCGCGCTGTGTCGCGTCGTGTGAGGTCACCCGACTGGGCACGTTCAGGTCGGGTCGGGCCGTTTCATTCGAGGGCGCTTGTATCAGTTTTGCTAAGTTGTGACTGCCTGGGTGCCTTGTGCACATTCGGGTGGTCCGTTTTCTATTTACTCCCTTGTGGCATTGTTTGGTCGGGCGCACCGTGTGAGGTCGCCCGTGCGGGCGCGTTTGGGTTGGGTCGGGCCGTTTCGTTCCAGGGCGCCCGTATAAGCTTTGCTAAGTTGTGATCACCCGGGTACTTTGTCCATGTTCAGGTGGCCCGTTCGCCATTTTCTCTCTTGTGGCATCATTCGGTCGGGTGCACCGTGTGAGTGCGCCCGTTTGTACGCGTTCGTGTCGAGTCGATTCGTTCGAGGGCACCCATATCAATTTTGCTAAGTTGTGAGCACCCGGGTACCTTGTGCACGTTCGGACAGCCTGTTTGCCATTTTATCCTTTGTGGCATCGTTCGGTCGGGCGTGCCGTGTCACGCCGTGTGAGGTTTCCCGACTCGGCGCATTCGGGTCGGGTTGGGTCGTTTCGTTCGAGGGCTCCCATATCAGTTTTGTTGACTTGTGACTGCCTGGGTGCCTTGTGCATGTTTGGGTGGCCCGTTTTCCATTTGCTCCCTTATGGTATTGTTCGGTCAGGCGCGCCATGTTTCACCGTGTGAGGGCACCTGACCAAGCGCGTTCGGGTTGCGTTGTTTCGTTCGGCGACGCCCGTATCAGTTTTGCTAAGTTGTGACCACGCGGGTGCCTTGTGCACGTTAGGGCGGCCGGTTTGCAATTTTCTCCCTTGTGGCTTCGTTGGGTCGGGCATGTCGTGTGAGGTCGCCTGACCAGGCGCGTTCGGGTCAGGTCGGGTCGTTTCGTTCGAGGGCACCTGTATCAGTTTTATTAAGTTGTGACCGCCCGAGTGCCTTATGCATGTTTGGGCGGCCTGTTTTCATTTTTCTCCCTTGTGGCATCGTTCGGTCGGGCGTGTCGTGTTGTGGTGTGTGAGGGCCCCCGACTGAGCGCGTTCGGGTCGAGCCGATTCGTTCGAGGGTGCCCGTATCAGTTTTGCTAAGTTGTGACCATCCGAGTGCCTTGTGCACATTCGACCGACCCATTTTCCATTTGCTCCCTTGTGGCATCGTTCAATTGGGCGCGCCATGTCACGCCTTGTGAAGTCGCCTGACCGGGTGCGTTCGGGTCGGGTCGGGCCGTTTCGTTCGAGGGTGCCCATATCAATTTTACTAAGTTGTGACCGCCTGGGTGCCTTGTGCACGTTTGGGCGGCCCATTTTCCATTTGCTCCCTTGTGGCATCGTTCGGTCGGGCGCGCCGTGTTGCGCTGTGTGAGGTCGCCTAACTGGGCGCGTTCGGGTTGGGTCAAGCCGTTTCGTTCGAGGGCGCCCATATAAATTTTTCTAAGTTGTTATCACCCGGGTGCCTTGTGCATGTTCGGGCGGCCCGTTTGCCGCTTCCTCCCTTGTGGCATCGTTCAGTCGGTCGCGTCATCTGAGGTCATCCGACTGGGCGCGTTCGGGTCGGGTCGGGCCGTTTCGTTCGAGGGCGCCCGTATCAGTTTTGCTAAGTTGTGACCGTCCAGATGCCTTGTGCATGTTTGGGTGGCCCGTTTTCTATTTTCTTCCTTGTGGCATCGTTCGGTCGGGAGCGCCGTGTGAGGGCGCCCGACCGGGCGCGTTCCAGTCAGGCCGATTTGTTCGAGGGCACCCGTATCAGTTTTGCTAAGTTGTGACTGCCCCGGTGCCTTGTGCATGTTCGGGCAGTCCATTTTCCATTTGCTCCCTTGTGGCATCGTTTGGTCAGGCACGCCGTCTTGCGCCATGTGATGTCGCCTGACTGGGCGCGTTTGGGTCGGGTCGGGCCGTTTCGTTCGAGGGCGCTTGTATCAGTTTTGCTAAGTTGTGACCGCCCGGCTGCCTTGTGCATGTTCGGGTGGCCCGTTTTCCGTTTGCTCCCTTCTGGCATCGTCCGGTCAGGCGCACCGTGTCGCGCCATGTGAGGTCGCCCAACCGAGCGCGTTTGGGTCGCGTCGTTTCTTTTGAGGGCGCCCGTATCAGTTTTGCTAAGTTGTGACCACCCGAGTGCCTTGTGCACATTCAGGTGGCTTGTTTTCCATTTTCTCCCTTGTGGCATCATGTGAGGTCGCTCGACCGAGCGAGCCATGTCGCGCCTTATGAGGTCGGCTAACTGGGTACGTTCGGGTCAGGTCGGGTCGTTTCGTTCGAGGGCGCCCATATAAGTTTTTCTAAGTTGTGACCACACGGGTGCCTTGTGCACATTCGGGTGGCTCATTTTCCGTTTGCTCCCTTGTGGCATCGTTCGTTCAGGCGCGCCGTGTCGTTCTGTGTGAGGTCGCCCGACTGGGCATGGTCGGGTCGGGCCATTTCGTTCGCGGGCACCCGTATCAGATTTGCTAAGTTGAGACTACCCAGGTCCCTTGTGCACGTTCGGGCGGCCCATTTTCTGTTTGCTCCCTTGTGGCATCGTTCAGTCGGGCGCGCTGTGTCGTGCCGTGTGAGGTCGCCTATCTTAGCGTGTTCGGGTCGGGTCGGGCCGTTTTGTTCGAGTCCGTCCGTATCAGTTTTGCTAAGTTGTGACTGCCCGGGTGACTTGTGCATGTTTGGGTGGCCTATTTGCCATTTTCTCCCTTGTGGAATCGTTCGGTTGGGCGCACTATGTCGGGCTGTGTGAGGGCGCCCAACCGGGCGCGTTCGGGTCGGGCTGCTTCGTTCGAGGGTGCTCGTATCAGTTTTGCTAAGTTGTGACTGCTTGGGTGCCTTGTGCACGTTCGGGTGGCCCATTTTCCGTTTTCTCCCTTGTGGCATCGTTTGGTCGGGCGCGTTGTTTCGCGCCGTGTGAGTGCACTCGACTGGGCACGTTTAGGTTGGGCCGATTTGTTCGAGGGCGCCCGTATCAGTTTTGCTAAGTTGTGACCGCCTGGGTGCCTTGTGCACGTTCGGGCAGCCCATTTTCTGTTTGCTCCCTTGTGGCATCATTCGGTCGGGCGCGCCGTGTCGTGCCATGTGAGGTCGCCCGACCGGGCGCATTCGGGTTGGGTCAGGTCATTTCGTTCGAGGGTGTCCGTATCAGTTTTGCTAAGTTGTGACTGCCCGGGTGCCTTGTGTACGTTCGAGTGGCCTGTTTTCCATTTTCTCCCTTGTGGCATCGTTTGGTCAGTGGTGCTGTGTCGCGCCGTGTGAGGTCGCCCGATCGAGCGCGTTCGGGTCAGGTCGGGTCATTTCGTTTGAGGGCGCCCGTATCAGTTTTGCTAAGTTGAGACCGCTCGGGTGCCTTGTGCACGTTCAGGTGGCCCGTTTGCTATTTTCTCCCTTGTGACATCATTCATTTAGGCGCGCCATGTGAGGTTGCTCGACCGGGTGCGGTCGGGTTGGGCCTTTTTGTTTGAGGGTGCCAGTAGCAGTTTTGCTAAGTTGTGACTGCCTGGGTCCCTTGTGCACATTCGAGTGGGCTGTTTGCTATTTTCTCCCTTGTGGAATTGTTCGTTTGGGGGCGCCATGTCACGCCGTGTGAGGTCTCCCGACCGGGCGCGGTCAGGTCGGGTCGTTTCGTTCGAGGCTGCCCGTATCATTTTTGCTAAGTTGTGACCACCCGGGTCCCTTGTGCACATTCGGGTGGCCCGTTTGTTGTTTTCTCCCTTGTGGCATTGTTTGGTCAGGCGCGCCGTGTGAGGTCGCTCGATCGGGCATGTTCGGGTCGGGTCGGGCCGTTTCGTTCGAGGGCGCCCGTATCAGTTTTACTAAGTTGTGACCGCCCGGGTGCCTTGTGCACGTTCGGGTGGCCCGTTTGTAGTTTGATTGCTTGTGGCATCGTTCGGTCGGGTGCGCTGTGTCGCACCGTGTGAGGGCGCCCGACTAGGCGCGTTCGGGTCGGGCCGTTTCATTCGATGGCGCCCGTATCAGTTTTGCTAAGTTGTGACCATCTGGGTGCCTTGTGCATGTTCAGGTGGCCCATTTTCCATTTGCTCCCTTGTGGCTTCGTTCGGTCGGGCACGCCGTGTAAGTTCACTCGACCGGGCGCGTTCGGGTCGGGTCGAGCCATTTCTTTCTAGGGTGCCTGTATCAGTTTTGCTAAGTTGTGACCGCCCGGGTGCCTTGTGCACGTTTGGGTGGCCCATTTTCCATTCTTCAGACTTAAATTGTGTGACAACACTGTGGCTGAGTTTGAAACTAGAGATTGAACATACATTTGGTTTGATTGCAATAGACATTTTCATCAATAAATGTAAAGCAATGGCTAACAAATACTATAAATTAATAAATAAATAAGACATGGCAACAAGCTACAACAATACTTACAAAATTGTTACATTGAGACGGAAAGAATAAGCAACTAATTTAACCCCTAACCCATTTAACCCCTAAACCATAAACCTCTAAACCCTTAACCCCTAACCGCTAAACCCTTAACCCCTAAACCATTTAACCCCCTAAACCCTAAACCTATAAACCCTTAACCCCTAACCCCTTAAACCCTAAACCATTAAACCCCTAACCCTAACCCCTTAAATCCTAATTCCTGACCCCTAACCCATCTAACCCCCTAAAACCTAACCGCATTAGCCCCTAACTTCTAACCCCTAAAATCCTTAACTGCTAAATCCCCTAACCCCCTAAACCCCCAACCCATTTAACCCCCTAAACCCTAAACCTATAACCCCTTAACCCCTATTAACCCATTAAACCCTAATTCCCAACCCCTAACCCATTTAAACCCCTAAACCACAAACCTCTAAACCCCTAACCCATTTAACCCCTAAACCCTAAACCTCTAAACCCTTAACCACTAACCCTTAAACCCTTAACCCCTAACCCCAAACATCTAACCCCTAAACCCCTTAACCCCTTGATCTTCTAGGAGTCGGTTACCTTGATATTAACGGTGGTGTATTCATAATCCTTTTGAATAACCAATAAAGGGTCAAATAAATTGACCAATATGTTGTCAAGTTTTATCTTATCCATCTCTGGGGTAAGCTGCTTTTCGGCTAACTCCACTGCTTTTGATCTCAATTTTTCCAATTGCTTCCTTCTCTCATATGATACCCGAGCCTTTTCCTTTCTCTTCCCTTCTAATTTCGTAATAGTGTCATAATGATTCCAGCCAACTTCTTTGGAAAACCTTCCTAGCAGACAATACTTGTGACCTGACTGAAGCCTCAACACTTTCAGAGCATCTGGAATGACCTCTCTCTTCCCCAATATCTCTCTCTCTCTCTCTCTCTCTCTCTCTCTCTACCCTCCAATACTATCACAACTATATGCCTCCCTCTATCCTTCTTTCTTCCCCCCTTCCATCTTTGTGTCACTATCTCCTTCTCTTACCCTTCTCTACCTCTCTCACTCCTCCCCCTCTCTCTCTCTCAACTAATCCATTCCTTCTCTCCCCTCTCCTTTAGTTTATCTCCATCTCTCCCTTGTGACTCCCCTTGTCTCGCCACCTCTATCAATCTATGTCTTTATAATTATTCCTTCTCATATATATAGAGAGTTAATATATATCATGACATATTGAGACCTACAATTGGGTTAATTCCGCCTTGTTGGCAAGGTTAAAATGGTTCTTTGATAGACAAAATGTAGATCAAATATTTCATCAAAAAGAGGGAACCATTCCCTATATTCTTCCAGGCTATGCCTATTAGTTTCTTGGCCTCTTCTTGCTCTCACATCAATGTAGTCTTGCTTGACTGGTACAGAAGAAGGTTTCGCATTATCAACTATTTTTTTGGGACAAATTTTAGTTGTTTCAACACTGCTACATTCCAATTCAAGCTTATCCTTTAAACCATCTTAGTCTTCTGTACTCTCTTCAAATTTGTAGTGCTTTTCATTCCTCTCAGTCACATATGTTTCCTTGGTCTGTTAAGGGACAAGGTCGACAACATTAGGATGTTTTTGCAATAAACAAGGGTATATCTAGGACACAGTCATGTGGAGCAAGAGTATAAGAGCCAAATTTCTCATGATTGTGGGACACTCGAACTTAAGATTTTCTGGAGTAGTCATGAGGTGCAGTCTGGTTATTAAGACTTCATCAGATGGCCATTCTCTGAACTTAAATTGTGTGAAAACACTGTGGCTGAGTTTGAAACTAGAATTGAACATACATTTGGTTTGATTGCAATATACATTTTCATCAATAAATGTAAAGCAATGGCTAACAAATACTATAATTTAATGAATAATGAAGACATGGCAACAAGCAACAATACTTACAAAATTGTTACATTGAGACGCAAAGAATAAGAAACTAATTTAACCCCTAAACCATAAACCTCGAAACATCCCTTAACCCCTAAATCCTAAACCCTTAACCCCTAACCCATTTAACCCCCTAAACCCCTAGTAAACCCCTAACCCATTTAACCCCCTAAACCCTAAACCTATAAACCCTTAACCCCTAACCCCTTAAACCCTAAACCATTAAACCCTTAACCCTAACCCCTTAAACCCTAATTCCCGAACCCTAACCCATCTAACCCCCTAAAACCTAACCCCATTAGCCCCTAACTTTTAACCCCTAAAATCCTTAAGTGCTAAATCCCTTAACCCCGTAAACCCCTAACCCATTTAACCCCCTAAACCCTAAACCTATAACCCCTTAACCCCTAACCCATTAAACCCTAGTTCCCAACCCCTAACCCATTTAACCCCCTAAACCATAAACCTCTAAACCCCTAACCCATTTAACCCCTAAACCCTAAACCTCTAAACCCTTAACCACTAACCCTTAAACCCTTAACCCGTAACCCATTTAACCCCATAAACCCCTAAACCCCTAACCCATTTAACCCCCTAAACCCTCAACCTATAAACCCTTAACCCCTAACCCCTTAAACCCTATTTCCCAACCGGCCTAACCCATTTAACCCCATATATACATAATACATAAATTATAAAGAAAAAATATATATATAAAAAAGAGATTAAAACTCCAAATATTTAAAATACAACATAATTTAACAGTGTAAAGTTTAAAACTCCTTTTAATAAAGCATCATGATTTAGTAGTGTAGAAGGATTACTATATGCAAAAATCAGTCCATTATTTACTCATATAACTATTGCTTCTCAAAAAGATATGTTTTATTTTTTTGATTGTAATATTTTTAAACAATCAAAATAAACAAACATTTAATTGTTTAGAAATTATTTTAATTATTTAAAATTATTATAATTATTAAAAAATATTTATTTTTAAATTAATTTGAGTGGCCTTAAAAAAAACACACGTGTTTCATTTCAAAATGTCAAAAGTTTTCAAATATCAAAAGTTTTAATTTCCCTCGTTCATTTCCCTTCGGTTGCATGGTTTGTCCAGGCAAGGAGGGAGGATCTGATCAAATCTGAGTTGGGTCAATAGCAAAAATTCCAGAGATCCTTCACATTCAGGGGGGCCAATGTGGCAACCAGATCGGCTCCAAGTTTTGGGAAGTGGTCTGTGAAGAACACGGGATGGATCCTACTGAGAGATATCAGGGCACTTCAGATCTATAGCTTGAACGGGTTATGGACAGGTCTTCAGACCTGGTAACTTTGTTTTTGGCCAATCTGGGGCTGGAAACAACTGGGCCAAGGGGCATTACATAGAAGGAGCCGAGCTCATTTATCCTGTGCTTGATGTCGTTAGGAATGAGACTAAGAACTGTGATTGCCTGTAAGGTATGTGTCTTTTTCAGATTCGAATCCTTGACCTTGTGTTTTTTAAATGTATGATTTCATTTGCTAAAATGATGTGGGTTTTTGTTGTGTATACGGTTTTTTTTGTGTGGGTTTTTGTTGTGTACAGGGTTTCATAAAAAGTCCCAATCTGAAGCCGCAGAGTGTTTTCATCTGTGTCTCTGCAAGTCCCAATCTGAAGCCGCAGAGGTACGATCTTGTTCATGCTTTATGTTTTTTTTTAATGCATGAAGTAAACTGTTGATGTGATTCTATGTGATGCCAAATTTGATGACGAGTCTGATTCGCATAATACTTGAAGCGAAATGAGGCATTTTTCCGAGAGGTTACAAGTCTTATTATTGCTAGCTTCCATATGGTGAAAAAAACTTGTTTTTCACTGACGATCGAGTTTTACCCTTTTATGTATTTTTCATTAAATGGGTGCCTTTGGTATGAAAAACAATGCAATTGTGCCCATCATCATGTTTCGGTGGGGTTTAGATTGTCCCGTCCTTCTTAGAAAAATTAAATATCAACATCGTGAAGAACGATTCACCAGAAGGCTTGAAGCCACAATCATGGATTGACCAGCTCTTGCAAGATATTTAGGTAGAAATAGCCAAGGAAATAAAAAGTTGGTGAATATTTGTTTTAAAAATAGTACTAAAGCCAGGTGCACATATGCCCCTGACTAAAAAAGTTTCATTATTCTCGATGTTAGGTTTTCTTAGTCTGTAACTATTTTTCAAGTTGTGTTCCTGGAATTTTTAATATCGGACTTCGCCATATCAGGACATAATTATTATGCTACATTAGAAGTTGAGTTATTTTGCAGAAATTGGAAATGTTAAAAATATGAGAACAAAATGTAATTTTATGTTTATTCAAGGAAATGTTTACGAGGTTATTCAGGTTTACAAACGAAAATATAGTTACCAAAACTATTGTAAAGGAGCCTCCTTCATATGTGTAATGGAGCCTCCTTATATGGGTTGTTCCCAGTGGGGAGCAGGCTGTATAGTAAACCATAATGTAATAATTTTCTTGAAAAAGATAAATCTAATCACTTTGCTCGTGCATATTTCTTTCACAAGTTGTCAGGGTTTTACAATGTAAATCATGTGTATTTGTATACCATTTTATTGTGAATGATTTAATTTATAGACCCTAAATTCTGGGTGTGCTTTGATGATTCATTGATATTGCAATTGGAAAGGAGAAACAGATAATTCACTTCCGTAATAGTTTTGATTTTGATGTTGATTTTGCAATTAGGAAAGAGAATCGAATAGCACCCTTCCATACTTGTTTTGATTTTGATGTTGGTTTTGTAATTAGAAAGAGAATAGGAGACTGCTATTTAAGGGTTGATGTGCTTTACATTGCAAACGAGCAGTATGTATGCTGCTTGTCGGTTACCCTGCAAACGAGCAATATAGAAAAATTAAATATCAACATCGTGAAGAATGATTCACCAGAAGGCTTGAAGCCACAATCATGGATTGACCAGCTCTTGCAAGATCTTTAGGTAGAAATAGCCAAGGATATAAAAAGCTGGTGGCATTGCAAAATTCTTGCCATTATGCCTGTACATAAGCCTAAATACAAGAATTGGACAAGTATTGGCAAGGAAACTTCCAGAATTTAATTATCAACCACTTACCCACTTGTAATTGACCAAGTTGTCCACTCTGTATTTAAGAAATGCATCCCAACATTCCTTGCTGCTTCATCATACAAGGCATCGGTATACTAATTACAGTCTTGCATTTGCAGCTATTATCCAGTATTCATCTGGTTAATTCTGGCAGAACTGTACCATTCATTATGAATATATGGGCTACAAAGAATCAAGATTGATCCCATCCAAACATTATATGCAGGTGAGATATATTGACTCTTGGTTGTAATTCTTCATGTTATACTTTAAGAGCATGATTATTGTTTCGATCACTCACAATGCGTACCTAAGGCACTATTATGGATGAAATTAATTTTATATCAATAAAACTAGAAATTGTTACAGAAAAGAAAACCATGAAATATTAATTGAACCAACAAGCTCAAGGATGGCTTAGGCAAAAGAAAAGGGTCACTCTTAGAATTCTTCCTTTGTAAACACTGTTAGTTGCTCACTTTCCAAGCTTGTAAAAATGTACAATAAATGTGAGTACAAATATCTCAGGTTCAAATCCACGATTGTTTATCCGTGAACACTTGCATTCAGGATGGATACAGGGGAGTGATTATTTTGGGGAAAAAACCCATAACTGACATTCTATTGATCTATGTGTCCATGCAGTTGGTGACTTGAACCACCTAATCTTTGCAACCATGAGGTCTATGGTCTATAAATAAGGGTTTATGGTCAGTTGTTCCTGAGGTGGAAGGAGTTGGGTATGGGTATTTGGCATGATGGCCCAAATTCTAGAAGCCAAAAGTCTTACCTAGCCATAGCAGAAGAAAAATCCAAAACGGACCTACCATTTACGAACGAAAAATCCATTGTTAGAGTTTCTATGGCAGTTTAACACCCTGTTAGGTGCAAGCCATGATTCTCATGTCTTTGAATATCCAGGTGATGGGCAACACTTCGAAAAAATTAGGCCTGAAGAAGCTTGTGGAAGCCCACAACCAAGAAATTGTTTTATTTACGAATCTATGATTGAAGGCTCCAGACTCTAAAGTATCTGGGGAATTAGGGAAGCATTATGTAACGTTAATATACATAATTAATATTAATGACTATATATAATTAATGAATTGAGGAAGTATAGTTCAAGTTTTGTATATGCCGAGGAAGTTTTTCTTTTATGTCTTTTTGATCAGAGACTTAAATGTGAGAATGTTTATCGGATATGGTTTGAATGTTTGAATCATGGGTGAGGTGGTTTTCTTTTTGTTGGAAATCATAACTGTATTTTGGTGAAACATGGTAACAACTCATCACAGAATTTAAAGTTTTATATGTTGGTGAGACCTATATTAATTCGGTTGAGTTTATAATCGACACAAGCCAAGCATTGTTATCATAGATACAACTATAATTGGTGTAAATGGCATGGTTTTAGTTTTCATTATGGTTGAAGCTTGGTGATTCTAGGAACACCCTATTTTTGATTCATTTCCATTTATCGGAGAAACCACGTAAGTGAATACCAGACTGGTGGGTCATGTTGATAGGCCACAAGAGTGGCACTTTGGTAGGATTGCCACAACTGAATATGTTTCTTGCACAAGGACTATCCATAGGAGTAAGTATATAATACACATTAATATTAATAATAATGACTATATATTAATTCATTTTTTTAAAATTTTTTTAACTTATCGTCGGTATTGCGACGCTTTCAACCTACGAAATTTTTTCCTTTCGTCGCTCTTGCGACGCTTCCTAAGCGTTGGTCTTCCGATGTGTTCAACCTACCAAATTTTTTTCCTTTCTTCGCTCTTGCGACACTTCCTAAGCGTCGGTATTCCGACGCTTTCAACCTACGAAATTTTTTGCCTTTCGTCAGTATTGCGACTCTTTATGAAGAGAGACGTTTAGGAAGAGAAACTTTCTAAACGTCGGAGGAAATATCGTTGGAATTGTGACAGTTGAGAAAGCATTAGTATTGCGACACTTTGCAAGCGTCGGTATTGCGACACTTTGCAAAACGTCGGAAAAGGTGTCGCTCTTCCGACACTTTATTGAAGTGTCGTAATTGCGATGTAATGGCTAACCATGTTTTGTCTGGCCTCAAACTATCACTCTTGCGACGACTATGTGTCGGAATAGAGATGAAGTGGCCGTCGAAAATTGGGCCAAATTTACTAGTGGATCTAGTGGAGGGGTAATAACCGAAGTTTTTGAGGTTATCATCCAGTGAGGGGAGAAGCCCTTCATCCAAAAATTCAGGGGGGAGGAGTAGCATCAATTTTCTCATTAGACAAGCCACCTCCCAGCAGTCTTCTAGTTGCAGTGCGTAATTTAGGCATATGGCTGCATTTTTCATCATTGTTATTTTCATAAACCCTTTCTAGGTTATCTTGGAATTCTGCTAGAAAGCCCAAATCTTTGATCTCGAAAATTTCTGAGCACCCAATCACCAGATCTACACATTTCTACTTTCCACTAGTAGTATTTTCCAGCAGAATTGTGCAGTCATAGCCTCCCTGCAGTTGATGCAGCAATAGTATCTTATGTTTTGATGTTTAGGGCCATTTCAGGCTTTTTCTATCTAGATTGAGTGTCTCTTTCTCAAGCACTTGTACTCCATTTTTGATATTGCATATAATAAAATGGCTTAGCTGATATGTTCATGTATTTGATGTGTTGATGTTTACTACATTTTCCAGTTTTATGTTCTATATTCCTGTTTTTCCTATTTTGGAATATTACAATGGTATCAGAGCATAATCTTGGCTCAGCCTGTAGGGCACTACATCTATGATATCTGAATAAGAAGAGCCTCTTACAGACCGAGATAAGTGGTATATTAGTAGAGGTCGCAAGTTTGGTTATACAAAAAATGAAGAATACAAGGGCAAGTCTCCAATATCAAGAGAAATGGATGAGAAATATTTTCCGAAGCTTCTTCTCGAAACTATGCAATATATTGCCAAAGAAATCAAGGAGATGAGGGTGGAAAGACAAAAGGAGATGCCAAGAGGGTTACAACATGGGGAAAGTTCTGACACTTCACATAATTGGTGTCAAAAACCAACAGCGCAACAAGTTTCACAACGCTCTACCATGCCTACCTTCCTAGTAGTAGGAAATGGGGCTGGAGGACCCCAAGAGTAGGAGGCTCTTGGTGATTAATTTCTGGAATATGAATCTCAATCGCAAAGGTTCAAAGAGAATCTTAAGTTCCAAGAGTTCTGTTAGATCAAGGATAACATAATACCCCATAATAGAAATAGAAGTGGAGGGTACATGCAGAACAATGATATGCAGCGTACTATGGGTAGATTCTTTCTATAAACTTTTGATGGGTCATCCAAGTGCACAGCCAAGGCTTGGGTGGAATAATTAGACATCTATTTCTAGCTGAACCAAGTATGAGAGATTGAAGCCATTAAGATAGCAGAGCTGCACCTTGAAGGTGAAGCACATGAATGGTGGTTTCACAAAAAATCTACATTGGGGCATGTAGGTGTGACTGCATATGAAGAATTCACCTGGAGATTGGTAGAAATATTTGAATGAAGAGATCTAGAGGCACACTTTGTTGAGCTAGATAAGCTCAAGAAGTCGAGAAATCCAGAGACCTATATCTTTGAATTCCTAAAAATTTCCATCATGGTGCCAGATCTGTCTACAACTGGGAGAGTATACATGTTCATTGATAGGCTAGCAGAGCCTTTGCATGGGTTAGTAAAGTCCACTATATGAGTTACGCTCCAAGATGCCATTGAGAGGGCTAGGGACTTACAAAATGCTTTGCCAAGGGAAAGAGATCCATTGTAGCAAAAACCCACATTTCAGTCAAAGGTGAAAGATATGAAGGTTCCACTCCCAAAGGGGAACCAAGGCAAAGGACCTCTTAGTGATGATGTCCAGAGATATTTGAGGATGAGGAAGATTTGCTTCACTTGCCAAGAATCATGGGCACTAGGGTATCGGTGTGCTGCCGGAAAGGCACATTATATTGAAGTATTCTACGATAGTGAAGAGGAAGAAGAATAAGAGTTGGAAGGATATACCAGCGCTATGGTACCATGAGAGGATCCAACACCATGAGGAGGTGGAAATGGAGCATTTTCTCCAACTGGAGGAGCCGTTGCAGCTTTTTAGGGAGTTCCCAAGTATTTGACATTGAGAGTCTGAGGCACAGTTCAGGGGCAGCGGATGTTGGTATTGATAGACAGTGGGGCTACCCACAATTTTATTAATACGGAACTAGTGCAGAGGAGAGGCATACCCATAGATGATTTTGAAGGATTCACAGTTTTGGTTCCAGGAGCTAGAACCATGCAGTGTGTGAAGTATGTTCTAGTATTGACTGTAACTTTGGGGAATTACACATTGACATATCACTTCTTTGTGGTCGATATTCCTGACCCCAATGTGATATTGGGTGTACAATGGTTGATCACACTAGGAAAGGTCACCATGGATTGGGAGACCTTGGATATGGAATGGATAGATAAGAAGAGCGGTAAGCGCCAAATGATCAGGGGCATCCACACCTATCCACCTCAGGTAGTTTTAGCACATAGGATGGAGGCTGATTTTCACTGAGGAGAGATAGAATGGATAGTAGAACTGCGTATGTGAGAGGCAATTGGCAAGGGTACGGTGGTCCACCTAGATGTGCAGTCTATTATAGATTAATATTCTACAGTATTTGGGGACATTCCACTTGGAAGGCCACTAGACTGGGGGTTTGAACATACTATTGAGTTGCAGCAGGGGATCCAGGCAATGATCACCACACCATATAGGCACGCCAAAGCCTACAATGATGAGATTGAAAGAGATATTTAGGGGCTCTTAGCTTTAGGACATATCCAACCTCAAACCAATCCTTTTGCTTCTTCTGTGGTCTTGGTGAAGAAGAAGGATGGTGCATTGAGGATGTGCATTTACTATAGAGCCTTGAATAAGAAGACAATGGAGAACATGTACTTGATTCTCAGGATGGATGAGTTGATGGATGAGCTGAGGGGATCGAAGTTCTTTTCAAAGATTTATTTGAGGTCGGGGTACCATCAGATCAAGATAAGAGATCAGGATATCCCCAAGACTGCATTTATATGTCATTATGGCCACTTTGAGTTCTTGGTGATTGATCAGAACTGGATCATGGACCAGAATGATAGCTCAAAATTAAAAGTGTTCAAAAGTGTGCTAAAAGTGAGCGACTAGAAAGGTCTCATCGTTGTGATTCTGGCACCGCAAACGGTTCGAAAAACTGACATCGTATGAAGAAGTTATTGCATTTTGAAAAATCCAGTAAACTGCAAAAACTGGACTTTGACCAAGTTTGACTTGGCATTTGGGAAAATTAAAAAAATAATATTCCAGGGAATATTCCTAGAAAATTCCCTAGAATATTCCCCAGAATATTCCATTTTGACTAGTCGAATGTTGCCAAGTGGCGGATGCTCATTGGATATTGGATTGTACATGTTTTGAATGGGCAATGGGAGGCTACCACATGGCCCTGGGACGGCTCAATAAAAATGTTTTGGAGCAGGCTGGAATCGAAAAACTGACCTCCGAGCATGCGGGCAAGACCCTTTACCAACACCACTACTATTGTTACTTAACCATACAATCTTAGCAGCTGTATTTAAAGTTTATGGGTTTTTACAGTGGGTGTTTGGGAGGCCAACCTTGAGGGGTCAGCCCCCCCCCCCCTCCTCATGCGCCCTAGCACCAGAACCAAGAGACTAACCCATAATCCCTTACCGCGATTATAATATTTGTAAACCCCAATGTACATTAACCATGCCATTAAATCATAAACCGCCAACCATATCACATTGTGTTGGTGTCCCGACAGTTACAATTATTACGTGTACTCTGCCAGCTGTTGCAGTTAGACAAACCGCAGGGTGTGGGGCATGTGCCCAAACCCAACCATAACAGTTATTGCCAGTAGTTAAACTGGTGGAAAACTTGGAGCAGACGCGAATTTTTGGAAAAATTGCCAACTTAACTGGAGTTAACTCCAGTCTCCCCAATTTTGGTGGAGCTTCTTTAGGGGACACTGGGAAATTTTTTTTTTGGCTCTATCTGGAGCTAGATTTGCCCAATTTTGAAGTGCCAATAGTCAATTTCGACTATCTCCAACATTCCAAACTCAATGGAGTAGGTTTCAGAGCCATTAGAGATATTCTAAGCAGGTTTTTGGATCAGTGAAGTTCAAGGGGCCACTAGGGCCACCAGGAGGCAGCAACAGCTTGAGGCGTAGGCAGGGGAGCTAGAGGCCTTATCTAGAGATACAATAGTAAAATTTGGATATTTAAGATGTTATGAATATAATGAGATGGTTTTTAGAGCATGTAGAGAACATTTGAAGGCTGAGAAGCTTCAGTAAAGTTCGAGAGGCCATTAGTGCTAGCTTTTTCCAGCAGTAGTTCAGGGCCTAGCCAGAGCAACTAGAGACAATATGTAGCAAACCAATAGTCATTTATGACTATAAAAAACATTATGAATCCATTTATGGAGTTTTCAGAAGCTTTTGAGGACTTTTAGAGGTTGAAAACCCATCAAAGAAGTTTTTAGTGACCTAGTGCCAGGGGGTGCCGACAGGTGTTGGAGGCGAAACCAGAGCAGCATAAGGCCATTTTAAGCAAATGAACAGTATATATTGAATATTTAATAAATTTTAAAACCAATGAAAGTGTTTTTAGAACATTTTTATGACTTCTATATCTCTAGAAGCTATAGGGAAGTTTTAGGCAGCCCCGGGCAAACCATGGAGGAAGGACTAGTTTGGGGATGCAGTGCTTGTTTTGAGCAAATTATCAGTCAATATTTGGTGTCTGATATGTGATGGAGATAGTAGGTGTGGTTTCAAGGATAGAAATAGAATTCTGAAGGATTTTTTTCCATAGAGAAGCTCATAGTAGCTCAGTGCATCGACAGAAGGAATCATGTCTAAAGGAGCCTAAATTTGTTTGCAGAGTGATGACAGACATGAGAGGGATATATATGGTATTATAAGCCTTTTGGATCAGTTCAGTATCCATTGGAGTTAAATGGGGAACTTTTAAAATAAACCTTACCATAATCCCAAAGAGCCAAGTCAATATGACAAAGCTCAAAGGAGACGTAGCCCATGAGATTCGAGTGAACTCCTAGATTAATTTTGTTGTTATGTGTGAATTTTTTATTGCTGCATTATGTTGCTGTTATACATGTTAAATTTCAGCAAGAACAAATGGACTTAAGAGACTTAAATAGTTAAAAATCATACACCTCTTTCAAGCATAAATTCCGCAAATTGTCAAGTATAAGCCAGATCATTTATTTGTTTAACTGAATGGGAGGTTCTTGAAATACATAGCAAGTTATCCAAACCATTTTTAGATCAGTGATTCCCTTTGGGCTGACCAATGTTCTGACTACTTTCTAGTATTGTATGAACCACATCTTCCATGGTTGGTTGAGGAAATTTGTGCTGGTTTTCTTTGATGAAATTCTCATCTACAACCGCACATGGGAGGAGAATCTGCAACATATTGAGACAATATTACACATTTTGGAGGAGAAAATATTCTAAGCTAAGCTCTCCAAATGTGAGTTTGGGCTCACAAAGATGCATTATTTGGGCCACATCATTGGAGTGGATGGAGTAAGGGTCCATGAGGAGAAGATCCTTGCTATTCAGGATTGGCCAGAGCTAAAGAATGTAACAGAACTTCAGGGGATTGTAGGCATATGCACCTACTACCAGAATTTTGTCAAAGGGTTCTCCCAACTAGCAACAACGCTCATAGATCTGACCAAGAAGGGAGCCTTTGGTTGGAAAAACAATGTGCAGAGGGCCTTTGATAGGCTCAAGGACATGATGAGCAATTTTCTGATGTTGGTATTTCCATATATCTCCTAACCCTTTGTGTTGGAATCTCATGCTTCAGGGGAGGGTATTGGTGCAGTTTTGATGTAGGGAGGCCACCCCATAGCCTTTGAGAGTTAGAATTTGCTTCCACATGAGAGGTTGTATCCCATATATCACAAGGGGATTATGGACATTATGCATGCATTGGTCAAATTTAGACAGTATTTGGTAGGCAACAGATTCCGAGTAAATACTGACCACAATAGTCTTTGGTATTTTCTTGAGCAGAAGCAGCTGTACGAGAGGCAACAAAAATGGGTTAGAAAAATCCAGGAATATGACTTTGACATTGAATATTTCAAAGGGAAAAGAAATTTGGTAGTGGATGCCTTATCATGGAGACCAGCAGCATTGTCCTTGATGAGTGTGGATTCAGATTGGAAGGCCCAGTTTTTGGGGGAGGATTCCAAGGACCGATTCTCATGCGAGATAATATATGGGTAGGTGACCGATGAGAGGTATAGAGTGACGGATGAGGTCATGTACTACTGGGACCTTATCTTATTCACTAGATATTCTAAGCTCTAGGAGAAAATTTTGCATGCAGCACATGATTCACCACTCTCAAGTCACCAAGGTTTCACAAAGACATATCGGGCCATTAGAGAGAGATTCTCATGGAAGGGTCTCAAGGAGGATGTGCTTCGGAAAATCAAGGAGTGCATAGTTTTCTAGCAGGATAAAGGAGAGAAAAACCATCCTGTAGGGTTGTTACAACCACTTCCAATCCTAGAGGGGAAATGGGAGAGCATTTATATGGATTTCATTACCTGTTTTCCAACAGTACAGGGCAAAGATTGTATCTTTGTGGTTGTTGATCGAAAAATAAAGTATTCACATTTATTTTCCATCTCTTCATGGTAAAATGCTTCACAAGTGGTCGAGATTTTCTTTAGATATGTTTTTAGACTTCAGTGATAGAGATAGTCGCTTCATGGGTGGCTTTTGGTAGGATCTTTTCAATTTGGTGGGTACCGAGTTGACACCGAGTACTAGTTATCACCCCAAGACAGATGGGTAGACATAGATAGTAAAAAAGTGTCTAGAAGGCTACTTGCGAAACTATGTTTCGGGGCAGCAAAGATCATGTCTCCACTAAATCTACTTGGGAAAATATTGCTACAATACGACATTTCATATGTCGATCAGTATGTCTCCATTTCAGGCTCTATATGGATATGATGCTTTATCATTTGTTTATGTGATGTTTGGAGAAATCAAGGCTCATAGAGCCAAAGAGTGGATCCAAGAGAGTCAAGATATACTGCATGCTCTTAAGGAAAACATTTCTACAGTCCAAAATCAACAGAAGTTATATGCAGATCGTGTTTGGGTGGAGAGACAGTTTTAGGTGGATGATTTGGTCTATCTCCGTCTTCAACCTTGTAAGCAATCTACGCTGAAGGAGAAGATGGTTGAGAAGCTTAAGCCACATTTCTATGGGCCATACAGGGTGATCCGTCGTGTTGGGGAAGTAGCATATGAGTTGGAGCTCCCCATTGGGAGTAAGATCCACAACATTTTTCATGTATTATGCCTCAAGAACGCCATTGGAAAACATGTAGTTTCCACTATGGATCTCCCACATATTGATGATGAGAGTCATCTAGTTTTACAAGTGGAAGCTATATTGGAAAACCACTTATAATGTGAATGTGGATCAATGCATCTAGATAGGATCAAGATGAATAAACCACTCCTTGCTGTGAATGTGGGTCAATGAATGTGGATGGGGTCAATTTGACCAAATCAACAATGGAGTCATGGAGGTAGTGGAGATAGTGGACAATATCACAGTCATAATGGAGGGAAGTAACCATGAGAGTAGCATCATTATTGTGTGGGGCCAAGGGGGTGAGGGCTCACAAAGAATATAAGGAAGGGGATGGCAGCCATAGAGAGAATTCTTAATATTTTTTATGTATTTTCTTTTATGACTTCTGCACGCTTCAGCTGTTTAGAGAAGTCTGTTGTGCAATTTAGCACAAGGGTGTTTCTAAGCGGAAACCCCACCCTGATATTTGAGGGAATTTGAGTGCCCAATCAGGAGAGGTTCATGAGCTACATTTCATGATTCGGCATCAGGCCAATATTCAACCACTATCAGCAACGTAGTCTCCTCCAGGAATTGCGCAATCCAGGAGGGAAAATCTAGTGGAGGGGTAATAACCCAAGTTTTTGAGGTTATCATCCAGTTAGGGGAGAAACCATTCATCTAGAAAGTCAGTGGGGAGGAGTAGCAACAATTTTCTCATCATATCAGCCACCCCCTAGCAGTCTCCCAGCTGTAGTGCGTAATTTGGCCCTAGGGTTGCATTTTTCATCATTGTTATTTCTTGAAGCCCTTTCTGGATTATCTTGGAATTGTGCTAGAAATCAAAGATCTTTGATCCCGACAATTTATAAGCACCCAATCAACAGATCTACACATTCCTAGTTTCCAGCAGCAATATTTTCTAGCAGGATTGTGCAGTCACAGCCTCCCAGAAGTTGATGGAGCATCAATATCTTATGTCTTGATGTTCAGGGCCATTTCAGGCTTTTTTGGTCTAGTTTGAGTGTCTCTTTCGCAAACACTTGTTCTCAATTTACGCTATTGCATATAATAAAATGGCTCAGCTAATTTGTTCATGTATTTTATGTGTTGATGTTTACTACATTTTCCAGTTTTATGTTCTATATTCCTGTTTTTTTCTATTTTGGAATATTACAAAACTGAACTTCAAGGCCGAGATTTGGGACGGAAAGCCAATGATTCTGCATGATATATAGCTTTCATTTTTCGTATCCAGAGAGGGAGAGGAAGGAAGATGCCAGGATCAACAAGAAATCAATATGGACTAGGTTTTTGAGTGGCGAATTACTAATTTTTTGGTTACACCACAACCTCTCATGCAGGTTGGGGGAAGGTTTTTTAACAAAATTTTGGATGCCAGCGGTGCATGAGTCCAATTTTGAATTTTACCCAAATATGTCTTCTAGTGCTTGATCCAGTGCTGAGAGCAAAGGATCTGCCTGAATAATGCGAGAGTCATGGCCACAAATACACCAAGTTTTTTTGCGTGTCTTTACAAACTAGGTGTAGTTCAATTATGGGTCATTAACTCTAGGGTTTGGATCAAATAATTAACTAATATACTGTGCCTTTCCTGGTCCACATAGGCTGCTTACATATTTCCTCTTAATATGTTTGGATGCAAAAATGATTACATTGCATAAAATAAATACCATATTGGAAGAAGTGATTGCCTGGAACAATGCTTTATTTCTTCCTCCCTCCTATCAATTTGATGCATTTGCATTCAACACTGATCAATTTCTTAAATTAATCAAAATGGATTGTCACAAAGGAAACTTGCAATAAGCCTAATCAGTGTTTTCTTCTACCATTTTTTGACCACAATGACTAGACCAGTTATATATGTAAGGTAAATTCAAAAGCTTTAGTGGTGGCATGAAGGGTTATAAAAGTAACTTGGTTTCTTCTCATGTTCAGTTTTATTCTTCTAGCATGGCAGGTCGAAATATGTTGATTCACCGAGTTTCACACAAAGTTTCTATACGCTTCATTATATGCATGTAATCAATTCGTTTTAATGTTCAATTTGTTTCGTATGCGATGGCAGGTCCAAATCGATTAATTCACCCAATTTCACACAAATTTTCTATAGGCTTCATTAGATGCATGTAATAGGTTCATTTTGATGTTAGATTCATTTCTTTTGTCGTTGCAGGTCCAAATCTACTAATTCTCCCAATTTTACACAAAGGTTGTATAGGCTTCAATACGTGAATTACTTGTACCTAAAACGAAGAATGGGGATATAAAAATTGGTCTAAAATTTTGAACATTGTCTACCTATGGCTAAATCACTTTAACTCTTCCCAAAAATGAAGTATCGTTCAAATTTTGTAGCATCTTAGTGGCCTGTATGTTGCTGACGTAAATTTTCCTTAGTTGATCCTTGCAGTATTGTTAAGCACATATTCAACAGAGAAATCTCTTATTTTTCATCTTATCTATTTTATATTTAAGTGAAATTAGTTTACATTGATCAACTATAGTTTGTATAATTTTGCCCTTGTGTCTTAATATCTCTCATTTCTCCATAAAATTCAAATTTTTATGTTTACCTTACAATATAGAACAAAACGTAATTATTATTATTATTAATTATTTTTTAATTTTAATTTAATTTTATTATTTTTTTTTCCAGAGAAAAAATTTGTAATTTTTCATTAATAATAAGAAAACTTATATGTTACATCTAGCAGCATATCATCTATGCTAAGATAAAAAATGTGTAAACATAATCTTCATAGAGTCTATAGTTATGTTAATACATTTTCGAGTTTTCAGCTAATCTAAAATATTATGTACATAAATGTAAATAAAAAAGTCTGGGACATGTATATACAAACAAAATATAATGAATATAGATAACAATCTAGTAGACTGTATAGTATATCGGCTGCGATATATTAACAAAAATCAAAACAACAGTCAAGTAATGACTGCACTCTATGCAAAAAAATCCTCAATGAAAGGGCGGTGATAGAACTGATATTCCAGATCCCCTTCATAAGCCGTGATATGCCAACGACCCCACTCTAACTGCATGGCTTCCTTGGAAAGCTTGTCGGCCACCTGATCCCACTGCCGGTAAATGTGTGTAACAGAGATAAAATCAAATAGTTATTTTAGCAATAATACCTCATCCAGTAGTGCACTAAGCAAGTGAGTGTGACATTGTTCCATCAAATTAATCCAATTGATGATAATATGTGAATCCCCAAAGATCTAAATCCTGTTGCAACATTGTTCACGGAAAAATACGAGGATAAGTCTAAGGATGTTAAGTTCAGCATAGTTGTTTTATCCTGGACCAAGTCCCATCTTAAGGTGGAAGGCATATGTCTCATGCAGGTGCAGTACAACGCCCCCCCACCCACCACATCCATTAGGATTGGATGCACCATCGAAATAAGCCTAGGGTATGGTTCGGTCAATAATTTTAGGTATGATGTTCTTGTCATGTGCTTCATGCTTATCATCAGGGATAAGTTGGAATATGGAAGTGATGGACCTACAAGTGCGATCCCAATTAACTGGTCTATCCAAAAAGATATAATGATTCCTAATAAACCAGATACCCCAGGAAACGAGAAGGGGGATGTTCCTATATTTAGGCCTCCAAGATTCATGCCACTAGTTTGTCCAAGAAAAATATACCAAGGATCTGTGCCAGTTTTGAGTGCAACCAAGAACGGTAGGCATAGAGTGCCAGAGGTGTGATATTGCACAGCAATCCAAGAACATATGACTAACAGATTCTTCCTGTGAGAGGCATAAGCAACATCTCGAGGGCCCATGGAACTCTCTTTTTATAAGCTTGTCCTCTGTGGGGGTGCAATTCAATAGAATGCACCACATTAGCAGTCTGGCTTTGGGGGGTGCCTTAAATTTCCATATATGTTTACACCACCAAATCTTGTAATGTGGCTCCTGATGATAGCATAGTGTGGAGTAACCAATGTTGGGAGTGTAACTCCTAGTTGGGGATATTGCCCACAGAATTTCATCATCCAGATCCAATAATATGATGTTGGTGGTGTTGTGGCTCATTTGCATTTACCTTTGAAGTAATTTTCAAAACACCAAAAAAGAATATATGTTAGAAAATGTAAAATTTTGTATGTTGAAGAATAATTTTGATTTATATGTTGATACATTAACATTTCGTGATAATATGTGAAGGTAGGTCGAAGGATTGGATAACCAAAATAAATCTCAGGAGGTTTTTAACACCGTGGAGAAAGATGGAGTTGCACGAGTTCATTGAATTAACTATCGAAGGGAGTGGCATGGAGAAGATGGAGATGTAGAGTGGCTACAGTTGAAGAAACAGAGAAATCGGTTAAGGCAGAAAAATTTTAGAATATTCCCAAAGGAGACGATTTGACGATGAGGATTAAATCACAGAATTGAAGTGAGAGTTCGACGGACTAGGTTGCATCGCAAAGTTAAGTTTGAAAATTTTCGAAGTGGACACGTGTCGGCATAGCGTGATTTCACATTGGCGATTATTTAGTTTATGCGTTAACGACTTCAAAAGTTAAACAAAATAACTTGCGATGCGGTAAGAAGCGTAACTTGTGATGCGATAAAGGGAGGAGCAATGTGTCAGCACAATGATTCATTGCATATCGCACATCGACAGGTTTAGATTTTAGCATTAAGTCTTCGTAAGGTAAATTATTTTCGTTGCGATGCGAAAAATGGGAGATGGCGGTGTGAGACAATACAACAAGACCACTGGATTGGGGTGCAGATCAACAGTGGAGGTTAAATCACAAACAAAGCAGTTTCACACATCGGAATTATTATTGTTTACCGTTTAAGCTATTTTTTATAGTTACCGGCATGTGATATCGAATAAGTTGTGAAGTGTTATTGCTTCTGATTATTCAGTTCATGTGTGGACCCATAAATCACAGGTCTGCAGGGTTGGTGTAAAGCTCTAGCCGTCTATGAGATAAGGTAATGCAAAGGGTCGACCAATGAATAAAGAGGCATAGGCAGAGTCGGGCAGAAGAATGTAATGTGGCACTCTGGGAAGCACGACAACTGGGTCAAGTAGGGCACCAAGGCATCGTTACAGAGCTGTGAAGTCACTGCATCATAACCAGAAAGGACACCTCGACACTTCGTGAGGATGCATCAACAACATCAGATTCAACAAAACGAACAATATTTCCAGTTTTTATTTGTTTTCTCTGTATGATTACATAAGTAATCTTAACAGTTTAGGTAGTCAAATAGTTTCAAGAAGTTCAACAATTATGAACTACTTTGATATATTTAAGTAGATAGAAATAAAGAAAAAGGGTTCTGAGTTTTGGACCTCTAGATGACTATTACAAGGAGAATTTTAAGAATGGAAGTTTATCTTGAAGTTTAGAAACCTTGACGAATCTTGCTAGTCCCTAATATGTAGATTTTAAAATGTTTGGCAATAATTTTGTAAAAATATTTATATTTCTAATGATTTTATATTAGTCTATATAAAATTTTGGCGATTTTTAAGGTAAAATAATTTTATACTATAGAATGTGGGCGAATCATTTTTAGAAAATATGGAAATTGGAAAATGTTTTTTTTGGAAAAAACATGGAAAATTAGCCCATCTACGAATATTAGCCCCTAAAAGTTTCCTTGGACTATTAATTTGGTACTAAATTTTCTGAGAAATTAATGAAAGAAGATCAAGTTTCCTACACCTGTTGATGTTGATATGTCATTCGAGTTTCACTCTATGTTTATTCCTCTTTGAATGAAGTGAAGTAATGTAGTAGTCGATCTCTTAATTACATCTGTGAGTAAGAGTTAAATCACCTTAATTTGCGCTCTTTCACTTCATCTATTCTCTTTTCAGAAACTCCTGATGAAACTTTAAAGTAATGGATTCTATGTTTACAACATATTATTTTGAGTTTCCTCTCTCTCCATGATTTCCTATGAAACTTAAAAGTGATAGATTTTGTTTCTCAGCGTATTATTTTGTGTTTCTCTTACAGTTCTTCTTTTCATTTCATTCAAGTATCAAGAGTTTATGGCATTGTGAAGGCTTTCATTATATCAGATTATTGAGGGTATTAAGTAATTAAATTCCAAAGGTGTTAAAAAGAGGCCATTTGATATCGTAATTGTGACATACATTTATAAAATGTCTTAAGCACTGATTCCTTACCACAGCCAAGGGATTGTTTCTTGAGATACAATAGGTGGCATGGAGAGCCCTAATGAATCTGCCGCAAATCTGCCACCAGTTTTTGGGGAGGTTTAGATCTTGTGCTGATAACCAAGCTTGAGATGCCCGAGTGGTATGCATCGAATCAAGAATCTGAGATATGATCAGTCTACCATCACGAGACAGGTGTAAAGTGATATCCAATGGTAGAGTGAATTCCTGCCCGCATCCAGACCACACATCCACACCAATTTTGACTCGCGCCATGCTAGTCCTTGTTTTATCAGGTGAGTATATTTGGTAATGGATTTCTAGATGATCGATGAGCCGGGTGTATGCAGAGGATTTCCCATAATCCAGTCTAATGTGGTGTTGGGGGCAATATATTTGTAATAGGTAACTTGTTGCCACAGGTTGTGGCTGACGATTAGATGACAACCCATCTTGGTAGCCAATACAACAACAAATTTGTTCAAATATTTTAGGTCCCATCCCCCCCAAATTTTTGGTTTTTCAATATTCTCCCAAGCAATCCATGCATACGCACGGTCATCCTTCATACCCCTCCATAAAAACTGACGAAAAATATGTTGAAGTCTAGCATTAATTCCTTTAGGGATCCAAGCGAGTGCCATCCAGTAAACCGGGATGGCTTCCTGAAAATATTTGATGAGAACCAACCTGCTGGCACTAGACAACCACCTGTGTTGCCACATATTGATCCTACGCTCAATTTTTTCAATCAGCTAGTGCCAATCAGTGATGCGATAATCATTTAGTTTAAGATGGAATCCAAGCTGGTATTTTAATCCATCTTCCAGATCCTTGCGTTCATATTGGAAAAGATCCAGAGCATGTCGGATTTCATTGACGGAGCAACGCACCATCATAATGGTGTCTTTGCTCTGATTCTAGACCATACCTGTAGCTTTGCTAAAGATGTTGAGAAACTTGAAAAAAATTGTATTATCATGGAAAGAACCATCCAAGAATATAATTACATCATCTACAAATAATAGAAGCGTCAGTTGAATGAAATAATTAAGTTCAATACCATGAATGGATCCCTTGTGTTTTTCATGAGTCAAGAGGGTAGAGAGACCCTCCATAATGAGGAGACAAAGTAGGGGGGAGAGGGGGCAGCCTTGACAAAGTCCCCTCCCCGCATGAAAAAAATCGAAGGCAGAACCATTAATAAGGATTTTGAATGAGACAGTGGTGATACAACCCATAACCTAATTGGTGAATTCATGAGGGAATCCAATATGAATGAGGATGAGATGTAGGTAGTTCCAGTTGATACAGTAAAAGGTGTTTTCTAGGTCAATCTTTAGGATGGTTCTCTTGAGAGTTTTGATTTTGATGGAGTGTAATGCTTCCTGAGTAGTGCCAATTTTTTCGTGTATTTGTCTCTGGTGGAGGAAAGAAAATTGTTCTTTGGCAATATGTTGGGAGAGGATGGGCTTTATGCGATTTGCAATGATTTTGGAGATGATTTTGTATATGCAGTTGCATAGTGATATGGGTTGATAGTCATGGAAAGTAAGTGGCTTATCATATTTGGGGATGAGGGCAATGAATGTAGAGTTGAAACCATCATATATTTGACTTCGTAGCCCTGTTGACTTCAATGAACCGAAGGAGATCCTTTCTGATGAGTTCAAAAAATGCGAGGTAAAATTCAATGGGCCAACCATCAGGGCCTAAGCTCTTGTCTTTCTTAAACCATTTTAATACCCCCTCAATTTCCCCCATGGAAACCATGGCGTTTAGGCCATCCAAAGCCTCCTTGTCCACATATCTATGTAGATATTGAGGGATCTGCATGATTTATGGCAAGTTAGCATCGACCGACGCCCTATATTGGTTTGAGAAATGATGTATACCCATCTCAGTGAGATGATCATGCGATTGTTTCACCCTCCCTAGTGAGCTCCCAAATGGTATTGTTGCTTTTCCAGCCTTTTTGACATTGCTGAAAGAATTTTGTGTTCTCATCCCTAGCCCATAACCAAATTTCTTGGTTCTTGAGTCGCCATTCCTCTTCTCGGTTCCCCAATATTTTAGATTTTGTGAATTCTAGAGCAGTTAATCTGTCTTTTTCCTCTACAGATCAGAATCCTAGAGAATCACGTCCGGTCAATAGACCGATCTCCATTTCAATGCTTGATAGTTCCTCATCCTCTTTTTTATTTTGGCCCACCAAATGGTGAGAGTTTTGATGCGCGACAGGCTTTTATACAATAGCCTTGCAGGTTCCAGTGTAGGATATTGTGCATAGTGTCTCCATTCCTTGATGACAATCGAATGAAACTCTGGCTCCTCCAACTAGCCTGAATTGAATTTGAATGGAGCCCTAGGCTTTTGATTGCCAGTTTTTATTTCAAAGTAAAATGGAGAGTGATCTGAGGATCCCCCAGTTCCCACCCACTGTCTAGTCTCATCAATATGCTCAAGAAATGGTCCCTTGATCAGAAATCGATCCAACATTCTAGCAAGGGCAACGACACCCGTCTGCCTGTTACGTGATGTGGGCATCTTTCTGGGCATGGAAATATCCAGAAGATCAACCCCATTGATGAGCCCTTATAAATAATCAGATAGAGAATCTAGGGTGGCCCCTTGACCCCAGGACATACATAGCCCAATAAAGAAATTTAAGTCCCCACCCATGATGATATTATCCCACTGCATGATAGGGCAGTGAATCCATTCATCCCAAAAGACATATCTATGATGAAATGGGCCATATACATTGATTAGGGTGATAGCAATATTGGAGTCCCAAGATTTGATGTCAATGTCAAGTATGCCCATTCTCCCCTACCAACCTAGGGCCAGGATGGTTTTGTTGTTGATGCCAATGGCACTGCCGCCAGATCTACCTTGAGCATCAGAGGTTTGGAAGGTCAAGCCTGGGAGGAGAGAATACATGACCTTGTTACCAAATGCCCCATCACCTAATGTTTCATGAAGAAAGAGAACGTCAATTCGTGAAAGTTCTAGAAGCCTCTTTAGAGCCAATTTTTTCTCAGGGCTGGCTAGACCACAACAATTGAGGGAGAGACATATCATGGTAAACCTTTGGCCTTGGCGTTCTTTGTTCTAAGAACCCGCTCAATGGAAGTTTGGGTGCTCTCTGACACCTCCAGGCCAACTTTGTGGATGGCTTTTGAGATCGATGACTGTCGACCTCATGAGGATTTCAAGTGTGTACCACTAGTATCCACACTCAGACCAAAGGATAGAGGATCGAGGGATGGTGTGGTTGACCAAAGGAAGTATTGGTGCCTCGAATTTCGATTATCAGTAGTATTAGGCTGGTCGGAGGAAGTGTCCTCCGCCGAGGTGTGAGGGGTAGGTTGGGATATTGTCGGTGGAGCAGTTGTAATAGGGCATCCAAGGGGAATAATTTTGTAAATATTTAAATTTATAGAGTGTGGTTTAACAGATGAACTGTGGGAAGATCTAAATAAAGCAGCAGAAAGAAAATTGGGAGGTGTTGATCATAATCCGTTTTTCATAAAATTTCATAGAAAATCTGACTTAGAGTTTTCAAATTCCCCCTTTCAGACTTGGAAAATCATTTTTGTATCTATCGTTTCCATTTCCCGACTCTAAATTCATTATGAATGGCTGAAAATGCATATTTGAAAATAGTTGAGGCATAGCTCCTTCAGCCATAGCCCCTCTGCTTTTTTTCTCCATGTAACCCGGTCGCTAGTCTGACGGGCGCTTATCCGATGCATATCGGGCGCATCCTGAGCCGTTGATCTGTGTAGATCGAACAACGTTTTCTCGCCTTTGTCGCACATGTAGCCTACCTATTCACCGTCCGATCAAATCATAGATCAACGGTTCGCTGCTCGTCCGCCATGGTGGTCCCCACGCCCAAGAACGTTGTTCCAAAACTGCCCGATATTCATCGCACCGCCTTTGGGCAGAGGGCGGTAATTCTCATTGGGCCAGCGATTCCATACGTTGTCTGCGACGCGTCAAAGCGTACGGCCCAGATACCGCCCTCCATCGTGCATTATATTTTGTACAGAGACACGCAGCGGTATTCATCACGCGTCGGTGCGGGAGCCTTCATCGACGGTGCGCGCTGCGGAGGTGCACGATGTTTAGTCCAAGCCCATCGTGCTCTTTGACCCACCATCTCAATGCCCTCCCAGCGACCGATTTTAACGGGTAATCTTGTTTGAGATTGTATGGTCAGATCATTTCGCAAACCCGGTTGGCCCGAATACTTTCCTCCCGTCACCCTTCCCCGTGTTATCACATTTCTTCTCTTGCCATTTATATATTTCATTCATGCATTATATTCCAATGTTTTTCTGCGGTCAACTCGTCACCATTCCTGCGGCCTCGAATTCTTCCACCACCCTAGTTGTTTCACTACATATCACAATTTACCACATTGCTTCCATTAACCTCGCCATACCCCACTGTGTTCACAGCTTCATGCATGGTTTTATTTAACAAGTTTGTGGGTTTTACAGATTAACAGCGACGGAAGGTGGCTAGCCTTCAGGACTCCATTAACAATGTTATCGATGAAATAGGTAACCTCAATGTTACCTACTTTTTGAAGTATTAAGAAAAACACCTGATTTTGAAAAAGTGGCGATGCAGAATCAAGAAAAAAAATTTTGAGCATGTTTTTGGCACTTTAAGTTTTTTTCATTTTGTTTTTTTTTTAAATTTTTTTTTTTTTTTTTTAAGTGGTGTTTTTTATGTCGATTTTGAATAGTGGTGGTGTATCATCACCAATGTTTTTTTATAGGATTGATTTTGACACTATAAATTTTCTAATGTCTTCTTCTTCTGTGAGATGTTTATTTTTAAGTGCATTTATGTACTTGTGTTTTAAAAATAAAAAAAATATTTTTTTTTAAATAAAAACTTGTAATGATATCTTCACTTTTTCACATACATAAAAGATGGAAAAAAGGTCAATATTCTAAAGTTTATATTTTCTACATGTTTATGTATTGTTAAATAATTTTTCAATGCACATCAAAAAATTGTCGCTAAAAAACCAATATTTTGAACCATATGACAAAAAAAATACAATTTTTCAATATAAATACAATGCAAAAAATACACTTTTACAGACTTTTTGTTGGAAAAAACATGTTAAATAAACTAATTTTTTGGGAGAATCTTAACAAAAAAACTTAAGAAAATAACATTTTTATTGAATTTTATGTCGAAAAATAATAGCAATCACATGTTTTTTGCAAAAAATAAGGGTTGTTCTCATAAAATATCAAAGTCTAAACATTACAAGTAAAACTGATTAATAGTTCTAAAAAATAAGCTTTGTTTGCAAGCATAACTTAAACATCATCAACAATATCAACTAATACATCTTCAACATCATCTAGAACAACATTGATGGCTTCTTCCGCAGCATTTGCTTCTTCATTTTGATCATCGCCGTCTTCTAATGGATCTTTCATGTCAGCAAATCTTCCAAAGTGTCCCTTTCCAATCATTCCATATAATGGTGGTTGAGGTTCCTTTACTTTTTTTGCCACACGTGATTCATTAAAATCTCCTTTCCTCAAACCAACTTCTTGCTTCGCATCTGGAAGGAATTTAAGAGCGTTAATTCTTTGTTGAATAAATTTGTATTGAACTGGATCTTTCTCAATGGCAATGCAATTTCTTCCTTTTAGTAGGCAACATGCTAGTGTTGTACCTAATCATCAAGCACAAAAAAAATAAGTAAGAAAATTAGTATGGAGACATAAAAAGTAAAAAAGATAATATTTAAATTTAAATTTGTATATTAAAACTTACCTGAACCTGAGAATAAATCCAAAACCCATTCTCCTTCATTTGAACATAGATCTATAAGATAGTTAATCAATGTTTGTGGTTTTTGATAAATGTTAACTATATCTCCTTTTGCATCTTTATCCTCATATGTTAGTTTTCTTACCACTGCATCATAAACCAATACTTGACTATGACTCTTCCCATCTACTCGATTCATAATAATATGCTTATAGCTATCGTCTTTTATCCAACATTCAACATGGATGAACTCACAATCATTTATAATAGGCTGATCTTTGGAAGAAACAATATTTGACTTTTGCCTGTAACATAACATAGTAAAAGTTCAATTAAATTTTACATGAATAAAAAAATTTAGGAGGAATCAAACACACAATTTCAAAATCTTACCATGTAAGTTGCATCCTTGAGTTTGCTTTACCCTTGAAGCTTGTTAATAACATTGGAAACTGTGTGTCTGAATGAAATGTCACAAATCGCCAAAGTGGTGATGTTGTCACTTCTTGAAAACCCGTAACCACTTTACTAAAAGCTTGATAAGTATATGGTTCTCTATCATATTCAGTGTCTGGGAAATTGAAACCATGAGGAATATCTGCAATAACTAGGCCATATTCCCTTTTAGGTATTAGTGATGCAATGTCTTCACAGTCACCTTGTATTATTTGATATTGGACACTGTCGAGCCCATTCCAAATGTAATGATTAAGAGTAGGATCTAGTTCAGCATTCATAAGACGCTTCCTTCTCATGTTCTCCATCTTAATTTTTTCAATAAAGCTTTTGAAAGTATCTGGTACTCCATTTCCATCCTTCTTCGACATCTTTAATGACATATATATATATATATATATATATATATATATATATATATATATATATAAGTAATAAAATAAAAATAGTTAAAATATGAATAAAATAAATTTATAAATCAACATACCTTATTGAATGCAATATAAAACTCTTTTAGTGTTGATGTAGAACTTTCTTCTGGGTAGTTGTGTACAACATCATCCCAACTGTCTTCATTCAACATTTTAACCATGTGTTCTTGTATTTTCATAAAAAATTTCTGACTGAATAAATCAAGTTAAAAACGTTAATATATTGACATGTATAACAAATTATACCAACATCATTATGTTTTATTTAAAAGAAAATTATAATGAAAGAAATAATTCAAGAAACTTACTTTTGAAATTCTGCACACATTTCTTCCATTGATAATTCACCCGACTTCACACGGGCTAATACTGATTTGGCTAATTTATCATCCTTCACACCTTGCATTGTTCTCCAAGGTGTAATAGTCATATCCTCTGGAAGCTGCTTCATTTCAGGACCCCCCTTACTGTTGGTACATATTATGGGTTTACTCTTTCTAACTTTCTGATTTTTTATGGAAATATTCTCCCATCGATCAAAAATATCATCAATCAAATCCCATACCTCCCCAGTTCTAAATGCCAACTGAAAAATGTTATCTGTGCCTCTGAAGAGATTTGTATTCAATTTTCCATCTTTTGCTTTTTTTTCATCAATTTGATAACTTGTTTCCATTAAACATTCCTTTTGAAATGCTACACTAACTTGTGTCTTATCCCCACCACATTTTTCTATGAATTCATTATGAATAAATCTAACCCTTTGGATGAAAGTCATTTTCATTCTGTACTCATTATCTGCATTATGATCCCATGCCAATAACTTTGATTCTATTTCTGTTAAGCCAACGTAAATGATGCATTTCACTGTTTGAAAAAGATAGTTATTGGGATATTCTGCAATCAATTGTCTCTTAGCCTCTATTGAATGGTTCCCTCCAATTACATAATATTTATAATCAAAACATTTTGTCTTGTCAAATGCTTGTTTGTTGGGAACTTGACATGGATCGACAAGAACCACATAATCCACCACATGCGCATATGGATTGAACCTGAACAATGTTTTCAGATTATGTACATGTAGGTGATGGGCCTTTCTAATTTGATATTGAGATTGTCCTTCATATGGGCCATAAAATTGGTTAACATTAAGCTCAAATGTTTGCCCACCAAGAATTAATTTATTCTTCCTCAACTCTTGTCGAATAGCATTTTGTTTTGTTTTAATAATGCCATCCTCTAACTCAGCACCTGGTGTTATGATTTCTCTGCTTCCGTGAGAGCTTTCAATTTGTTCTTCACTACTGCTCACGACCTTTACGGGTTCACCAATATTTGATTTCCTAGTCTTATTGGATAACATATCAGTTTTTTTATAAACAAGCTCTCCTTCATGAGGTAAAAGAGAGACATCTTTGGCAATTTTTCTTTTTGGTGTCTGATCTGTTTTCTCCTTTTGCACAATAGTTCTCATCTCCTCCTCACTAATTCTATCATAATTTTCTGTTTCATATTCGACACCTTCAAAAGAAACATGTTTAAGTTTACTAGATTGACCCACCTTAGTGACTCTTGGTTGATCCCCTCTTTGTACTATTGCAGTGTCACGAGCTATTGTTCTTTGCTTCAATCTCCTTTCCTCTGCTTTGTCTTTGTGGAAAGTTTTGATCACATCCATAACATTTGGCACCAACATATAAATACCATCAAACATGTTTGAAAGACTCGGAACAAAATCCTATGAAACAAAATAAAACATGTCAATGATCAATACTTTATAAAAAATTGAATCATCCTTACAATAATGCATAGAGGAAATAAAAATAAGCATACTTACAATGTTATTTGCAATGTTTCTTGCTATTTCTTCAGAAAATTTTGAAGTTATTTCATCTGTGTCGTACTTGACGATTGATAGACGATATCTAACCTTCTCATGTTTCTGAGCCTTCCTTGCAAGAACATAAATAGTGTTTGTATTCGAGACCATACATATGTCTCGTACTCTGCCCATCACATCATATGGCTCATTTAAGTCAATCATACCACAAATCAGATAGATGTGTATATCAGCCTCCGTTTCACTGTCTTCAAGATACCATGAGAAATCAGTTTTATCTATTTCCTCGGCGTTCTTCCAATCAGAAATAAGCTTTAATGAACCTGGTGCCCCACTTACTTGACTTTTATTAGTGTGTGCAACAATATCCTTATTGCGTCCAACAGTGTCCATAGTGCGCCCAGCTGCAACTTTAGATTTGGGAGTTGTATCCATAGTGCGTCGAGCTGCAGCTGTAGATTTGGGAGCTGCTGCCGTAGATTTGGGAGCTGCTGCCCTAGGTGCAGAAACATTCACAGAAATTTTTTTTATGCCATTTCCCTGATATATATATATATATAAGTTAATGGAAAAATATTGCGGATAAAATAAATTTAATAAACAAAATTTATTTCTAAAACTAAATAGTTTGAAATTAAAGCAGTAAAATTAACTATAAAAATTTTCATTTAAAAACAAAATATTATAAATCATATGTATATATATCTATATAATATGTTTTGAATACATTTTATAAAAAATTTAAAAATGTGTTTAAATTGTATAAAATAATTTAAAAAAAATAAACTAGTATTTTTAAACTTCAGTTTTTGTTTAATATTTAAAAAAAAAAACAAAAAAGTTACTAACTACTTATAACAAATGTTATAATATTATATATTTTTTTATTTTTTTAATTGTATTGTTATATAGTTTTTTTTAATTAATTTATTATATTGTTATATTAAAACAAATGTTTTTTTTTTAATTTATTATATTGTATTTTTTTTTTTAATTATATAATGTTTAAAAACAAAACATAATTGTTGTTTAATGAATTTTTTTTTTTGATATATATATATATATTTGTTATATTTTGAAATTTTTAACAATTATTATTTAACAATTTTTTTATTATATTATATAACAATTTTTATTTTTATTTTTATATATAACAATGTTTCTATAAAATTAAAAAAAAAATCAAAATTATAAAATGTTTTGTTAAAAAAATTATTTAAAAAAAAAAATTAAAAAAAATTTAAAAAACAAAATTTAAAAAAAAAAAAAAAACCAAAATTTAAAAAAAAATTTGTTAAAACAAATTTATAAAAAACAAAATTTAAAAATTTTAAAAATTTTAAAAAAAATTTAAAAAAAAAAAAATTTAAAATCAAATGGCGCGCGACCCGCTCGTTGGGCGTTGGGGGCTGGCCGGGCGGCGCCACGGGGGCAGCCCAGCCCGCCTCCCGACCCGCCCTTGGCCGAGGGCCGATTCCCGGAATTGACCCTCGGCTAAGGGCGGGCTGGGCCGTCCCCGTGGCGCCGCCCGGCCGGCCCCCGACGCCCAACTGGCGGGCCATGCACCATTTTTATTTTTATTTTTAATTTTTTTTTAATTTTTTTTTTTTTTAATTTTTTAATTTTTTAATTTTTTATTTTTAATTTTTAATTTTTTTAAATTTTTATTCTGTTTTTTATTTTATTTTTTTTAATTTCGATTTTTAATTTTTTTTTATATAATATAATTATTAAAACATTATTTATTAATAAAAAAAATTGTTAAAAATATCAAAATATAACAAAAAAAAAACAATTTATTAAATCACAATAATGTTTGGTTTTTAAACATCATATAATATATATATAATAAATAAATAAAAAAAAACATTTGTTTTAATATAACAATATAATAAATTTAAAAAAAAAAACTATATCACAATACAATATATATATATATATATATATATATATATATATAACAAAACAATAATGAAAAAAAAAATTAAAGATTTAAAATTAAAAAAATAAAATAAAATAGAATATAAAATAAAAAAATTCTCAAATAAAAAAAAATAAAATTTAAATAATGAAATCACTGATATGTTTATGATAAAAAATAAAAAATAAAAAATGTTATAATATTACTTTTTTTTTTATGTGCATGGTCATTTTATGGATTTTTCTATCTAAATGAACCTATAAGTCTTAAAAAAGAAAAAAAAAATCTAAATTTTTGTTCTTAAAACCCTAAAAAATTTAGTTTTTTTTGCATTTTCTTCACTAAAAAAAAATTAAAAATCAAGGTTTTTGAACCTAAAAACCTTAAAAAAGTAGTTTTTGGACACAAAAAAACTACAGAAAAATAGATTTTCCCCAAAATCGTCTTTAAATTGACAGAATAGAAGGAAAACTAACCTTTGAAATGCAAAAAAATGCTGTCACCAATGCCAACACAACGCCTCCACAAAATTACGAATAGCAACACAATGCCTCCAATGCCAATGCAATGCCTTCACGAAGTTACCAATGCCAATGCAACACCTCCACAAAATTACCAATAGCGACACAATGCTTCCAATGCCAATGCAATGCCTCCACGAAGTTACCAATGCCAACGCAACACCTCCAGAAATTTGCTCTAACAAATACGAGAAAACTTGATGTGATGTGATGAATAGAAACAATCATTCCTTTTAAATAGCGTATATTGTCTGATTGGTTTACTGTTTAACGAATGTGGGATTAAAATTTCAAATTTCAAATATTTACATTTAGTTTATTATAGTTCATACTATAGTTAAAATACTTATTATTTGCATGTAGTTATCATAACTAAAACTTGACTAGATCCATCTTACACGGATCTATCATGCATAGAGAGGATCAAATCTCTCGAGGTGAAAACCTATTTTTTGAGTGCAAAACTTGAGGAAAGGTTTGCACCTCGAGAGATTTGATCCCTCTCGGCGCATGATAGATCCGGAGTAAGATGGATCTAGGCTGGTTCCATTTGGAGGCATCAACGTCACATTTTTCAGATTATTAAAATTTTTGTATATTTTTGAGATGTACATCATACTTTGAAATTTTGAAGATTAGAAATACAAATTCTAACAAATGTTAGAACACTATTTTGAATACTAAACCACGTAATAATCGTAGAAATCAACATCTACACTATTCAATTACTTAAATATTTTTATGGAACTATTGTACTAAAAATCATACTTTTCTCTCTTTCTCTTCGATATTAATAGGTTGAATTACTAAAACATAAAAATAAATGTACATTGTCAATAATTTTGCCTGCTTACAGTAAAATTAATGCACAATGTTAATCCAATCACTTTAAAATTAATGTACCATCAATGTACATCCAATTACATCAAATCAGAAATCAACGTTTACACTGAAATCAATGCATATAATGCAAACAATGAAATAGGATTAGAAAACAACATCTACAGTGAAATGGATGCATCTAATGTAGGTAATCAAATAGGATTAGAAATCAACATCTACACTGAAATTAATGTATCTAGTGCAAGTAAGCAAATAATATTAGAAACCAACATCATTGAAACCAATGCATCTAGTGCAAGCAATCAAATAGGATTAGAAATCACCATCTATACTGAAATCGATGCATTTAGTGCAAGCAATCAAATACGATTAGAAATAATGTACATTGAAATTAGTGCATCTAGTGGAAGTAGTCAAATATAATTAGAAATCAACATCTACACTGAAATTAATGCATCTAGTGCAAGGAATCAAATAGGATAAAAAATCATCGTCTACACTGAAATCAATGCATTTATTGCGAGAAAACATATAGGATTAGTAATCATCTACATTGAAATCAATGCATATAGTGCAAGAAATTAAATATAATTATAAATAAACATATACACTAAAATCGATGCATCTAGTGCAAGCAATCAAAATAGATTAGAAATCTCCATCTACACTGAAATCAATTCATCTAGTGCATGAAATCTTCTTCCCTCTCTCCCCCCTCGAAGTACATCTTTGTTTCCTTCCCTCTATCCACTCTCTCACATCCTCCCTTTCCTTCCTATCTCTCCATTTCTCTCCTACATCTCTATCGCTCTCTCTCTTCACCCTCCAACTCTGTTATTATATCCCTACCTCTCTCCTTCTCTCATCCCTTCTCTTCATATCTCATTCTTTGTCTCTTTATCTCATCCGAAAACATACACACTCTCTCTCCATCTCTCCCTTATCACTTAATCTCTCTCTCCACTTATTAATCTCTCTGTATTTCTTCTTCCCTCCCTCTCTCCCCCTCTAAATCCATCTCTCTCTCTCTCTCTCTCTCTCTCTCTCTCTCTCTCTCTCTATATATATATATATAGATATTCTCCCTCCAATTTTCTCTCTTCCCCCATCACTCTCTTCCTCTCTCTTGTCCTTCCTCTCCCTCCAATTCTCTTTCTTGCTCTCTCTCTCTCTCTCTCAACATCTACACTAAAATCAATGCATATAGTGCAGGAAATCAAATAGGATTAGAAATCACCATCCACAATGAAATCAATGCATCTAGTGAAATAAATCGTCTTCTCTCTCTCCCCCCTCCAAATCCATCTCTCTTTCCCTCCCTCTCTCCACTCTCTCACATCCTCTCTTTCTTCCTTCCCCTTTCTCCCTTTCTCTCCCATGTCTATATCTCTCTCTTTCCCTCTCTCTCCCTCTCTTCACCCTCCAATTCTGTCAATATATCCCTCGCTCTCTCCTTCTCCCCCCATTCCCTCCATCTCTCCTTTTTCTCTTTATCTCACCCCAAAACATACACACGCTCTCTCTATTTCTCCCTTTTCACTCCCTCTCTCTCTCCACTTCTCGCTCTCTATGTATTTATTCTTCCCTTCAACTCCATCTCTCTATCCCTCCCTCTCCTCCTATCTCCCTCCCTCTCTTCTCCTCTCTCTCTTCCTTCCTCTCCTACCTCCCTCTCTCTTCCCCCATCTCTCTCTTTTCCCTCTAATCCTCTCTCTTCCCACATAACTCTCTCTCTCTCTCTCTCTCTCTCTCTCTCTCTCTCTACCTTCCAATCCTCTCACTATCTCCATCCCTCTCTTCTCCTCTCCCGCCCCCTCCATATTTATGTCTCCCTCTTCCTTGCGTACCCTTTTCTACCTCTCTCACTCCTCTCCCTCTCTCTCTTCATTCCTCCTCTCCCCTCTCCTTGATTTTATCCCCATCTCTCCCTTCTCACTCCCTCTATGTCTCCACCTCTATCACTCTATGTCTTTGTTCTTCCCTTCCATATATATCTAGAGTTAATATATATCATGATACATTAATGTATATAATAATATAGAAAATTTAATATTGTATTAATCCAAAGTTATTAAATATAATAATATTAATATGAATATTAGATTTAATAATAATATTATTATTATTAATATTTTGATATTAATATTAGGGATAATAATGGTTTTTTTGGCATGATATTAATAATAATTTGGCCCATAATATTTGACCTATAGGATTCACCTAAATAAAACATATTTTTTGAGTGTTGGTAAATATAAAGAGATTTATAGAGTAAATATAAAAAAATTGGTTTTATTTATTTACCATACCTCTTTTATTTACAATGGTATTTGGCCCATAGACTTGGTATATAATTAGATGTTGATTTATAATGATATTTGATATGTTTTTATAAATTTATCATGCCTCTTTATACCTCTTTTATATTGATTTATTTATTTACCATAGCTCTTTTATAAATATGCTATTTAGCCCATGGTATTAATAATAATATGGCCCATGGTATTTGGCATATAGGCTTCACCTAAATAAAACTTGTTTTTTGACTTATTGTAAATATAAAGAGGTTTATGGAGTAAATATAAAAAGAGGCTTTATTTATTTAGTGGAAGTAGTTAAATATAATTAGAAATCAGCATCTGATCTATCAGCTTCTATCCTCCAGCTATTCTCAATTTTAGTGGAAAGAGGTCCATTTGTGCTCTAAATGATTTATACATACATAAACATATTATTCCCATATTTAGAATTATAAAAGGATCATATGTCAGATACTAAGATGCATAAAATCCAATCTACTTTATTGGCAGTGTGGTGGGATTGAACTTCGACTTCGTGGTATTTAATCTCACAAAGCATTCCACTTAATCTCACAAAGCATTCCACTTATCTCATATACAACGCATCCTTATTCTTCAGTCCCGTAGTGCAGCGCCAGTATCGTGAAAAATATGGCTACAATGAGGTCAGTAGAGTATATGTATTAACTAGTTTTGCATCCACTCAGAATTATTCTTTGTTAACAATTTTATTATAAGGGTTCACATTGTCTAAATATTCAGACATTTACATTTGTGCAAAAGCTTGTTGATCGCCAAATTGAATCCGAATATGGCATATTTTCATCTTTTACGTGATACTAAGACTAAACATCATAAAATACAGTATGCCTATTTCAAAAGCAATACACTGAATAGGAGTCTTTCCATTCAATTAGTCGAAAATCTCGCTACGAGCTTGGCTGAATAATGTTTGACACGAAACATTTTCAAACTGTGATCGCTTGCTCACAATATTCGAGCAAGCTTCTGGTAGGATGAGTTAGGGTTTCTTATGAAAGCGCGGGGATTTTCATCTCAATGGCGTCTCTCCTTGGATTTATATATGCTAATGCATTTTATCTACATTGTTGTGTCTTCATCTACAGAGAGAGAGGGATGTAGGAGAGGAAGCAACTCACAAAGTTAACGTTTCCAGTTCAAAATTTACTCTTCCAGCAATACGAATATAAGTGGAATGAAGTCAAGTTTTAATTTTTATACATTACCTGAGTGAACTCCAGCTCGGGAGCTTACAGTTCGAAATGCCGCAGAAATGCTTGAAGCTTGGAATTAGAGCCGTGAATTAGAGCTGAGTTACGCCGCAGAAATGCTTGAAGCTTCGAATTAGAGCTGTGAATTAGAGCTGAGTTGTTTTAAAAAAAAAATTGTTTATTTATACGATTGTTAAAATTTAATTGTTAAGCCGACAATTTTTTATTTTTTATTTTTTTATTTTAATTTGAAATTTAAGCCGACATTGAGGACATGACCCACCTGACATCGAGGTCATACTGGGCTGTAGATGCGCCTCTCGGCACAATTAATATTTTATTTAATATTTACATGTAATCAATGTTTAAAATCATGGGATTAAATTTTAAAATCTAAAATATGTACATGTAGGTAATTATAGTTTAAATAGTTAATATTTACATCATGTTATTTTTGTAAATATTTACATGTAGTCAATCTTAAACCATTCAAATAAGAAAATTATTTTAGTTTCGAAAACATGCATGAAAGGAATATTTTGTGGATATTTTGAATAGAAAGTATGGTGAAATATTTGAAGACCAACATTTTATTAATAAATTTTGAAATATATTTTAGATGAATATAACGTAACTTTAAAATTTAAAATATTTACATGTAGTCATTATAGTTAAAATAGTTAATATTTGCATGTAGGTATTATAGTAATATTATAGTTAATACTTACATCTAGTCAATGTTAAATCATTAAAATAAAAACATTATTTTAGTTTGGAAGGCATCCATGATAGAAATATTTTGTGGATATTTTGAATATAAATATCGGTAAAATATTTCAACATAAACAATTTATTAAAAAAAATGTTAAATACATTTTTTGATTAATATTTGTACCAAATATATGAAATGAAAATTTTGGAGGGAAAGTTTTTCGCGAAATTTTTTGGAGGGAAATTTTTTCGCGAATTTTTTTGGAGGGAAAATTTGGAGGGAAATTTTTAGTCTTTAAGCTATATATTGTAAGTGGGAGAGGAATTTGTATCATTCAACCTATTCTTGTTGGAAGCCATGGTTTCTTTTGATAACGAAGTTTTTCTTTCTAGAACATCAACATCTTCGTCACGCAACAACTCTATTCAGAGTGATGAATATAACGAGAGTTCATTCACCATGAATAGAGAGTCAAAAAATCGACTTGGTCGTTATCCTAAAGATGATGAGAACAAAATTGATGAGGTGCAGCAAAATGAAATTTCTGTAAATCGAGCGCCAGTTATACCACTTGCTCTTAATCCTAAGGATTATGAAAGCAACAGTGATGAAGGGCATGATGAATAAATTCCAGAGTCAAAAGTTTCACTTTGTCCTAATCCCAAGGATTATGAGGACACCATTGATGAAGAGGGAGATGAAGAATATCCACTTCAGCTTAATCCTAAGGATTATGTGAGAACAACAAATGAAGAGGGGAATGAAGAATCTATAGAGTCAAAATATCCACTCTATCCTAATCCTGAGGAGTATGCCAGCACCACTGATGAAAAGGGGGACGTAAAATTTCCAGAGTCAAAATATCAAATTCGTCCTAATCGTAAGGATTATGCGAGCACCACTGATGAAGAGGGGAATGATAATGTTTCAGAGTCAAAACATCCACTTCGTCCCAATCCTAAGGATTATGCCAACACCACTGATGAAGAGGGAAATGAAAAATTTACAGCGTCAAAATATCCACTCCGTCCTAATCCTAAGGATTATGCAAGCACCATTGATGAAGAGGGGGATGAAAAAATTCCAGAGTCAAAATTTCCACTTCGTCTTAATCCTAAGGATTATGTCAGCACCACAGATGAAGAGGGGAATGAAGAATTTGCAAAGTCAAAATATGCACTTTGTCCTAATCCTAAGGATTATGTCAGCACCACTGAGGAAGAGGGGAATAAAGAATTTGCAGCGTCAAAATATCCACTTCATCCTAATCCTAAGGATTATGCCAGCACCACTGATGAGGACGGGGATGAATTTCCAAAGCTAAAATTTTCACTTCATCCTAATCATAACGATTATAATTTAACCACTGATGAAGGGGGGGATGAAGAATTTCCAATAAATATAGATTCAAGGCATTCACTTATTCCTAGTCCTAAGGATTATGAGAGCTTCGATGAGGAAGGGGAGGGGCAAGATGAAGAAATTTTAGTGAATACAAATTCAAAGCTTCCACTTATGCCTAATCCCAAGGATTATGAGAGCACCACTGAGGAAGGGGAGGATGAAGAGTTTCTTGCAAATGATAATTTTAGAGGCACAGATCTGAATATTGCATTTTCTCAAAGTGACCATTTCAAAGACACTCATGGTGATGAAGAATTGAATCCTCCCAGGGAAGAATTTGAAAGCATGGGTCAAGATGGTGAAGAATTTCTTTTGAGTCGGGGTTACAAAAGTGTCGATGATTCTTGTGAAATGTTTTCTTCAACTGATGATGGTAAAGAAAATTTTCCACACTGCAATGATGTTGATGAATTTCTTAACTATGTTGAGGATGATGATAGTGGGGATAATATTCCTTCTAATGGTGATGAAACTACTTTTACAAAGGATGATGGAATGATGAAGCCGTTGCAAGCAAATATTGCAACTAGGAGTAGGAGTATACCTTTTCATATCAATCCAAAGCATTCCAGTTATACAAGGGCGAGGACAAAATATCTCACGACAAGAAGTTCTGTCGTTCATTTGATTTCAAGTGAATGTTGTCGAAGGGATTGCTTGAAAAATATGGATTTCAAATTTTCTTTGGAGAAAAGGAAAACATATATGTCAATGAATAAAAGCATGCAAAATTCATATTTAGTGGGTTGCATGCAATCTACACTAGCAGGTTATGATTATCATATTGGAAATGTATTGCTTTGCAGAAAGGCGTTCAAAATGTTGTATTCAATTGGTAATTTTCGTTTGTCAAGAATCCAGGATAGATTGGAAAAGGATCCCACATATTATTCAGAAGCACGTTATAGAAAAACTCTGAAAGTAAAATAGATTAAAATACATTTCAGTTTTCGATGAACTTTCTTTCAAATCACTTGAAGTGTGCCTTTAAACAAAGGACATATTTTTGCTCAGGATGATTTCTAAGAAGCATTAAATGATCTAAGATGGAAGTTGATAGAAGTGTCATTATTACAGCCTCATTTCGGAATATAACTTTAAAATTTCAACTGTGTTATCTGGAAGGCAGAATGAGATTTAAAGCATAATGACTCTATAAAGCTCAAAGATAAATGTCAAGGGGGCGGAGAAGAGGTATGTGTTGAAAACATTTTTTTTAAAATTTGATACTTATCAACTATGAAAATATATTTATTCATATGTTTCTTTTATTTTATGTACGAGATTAAGTTGTCAAAGAACTTCAAGACCATCGCAATCAGCAAACAAGTGAAAGACAAAAGTTGTATAAACATCGAAAGAAGTGTTATGATCATCCAAATAAATATCTGGGATTGATAATTGATGGTATGGACCAAAAAGAAAACACTTCTTCCACATTTTGTCCGCACGCCAAAAAAATTACAGAAAGAAAATTTCATTCAGTTTCACTTGGTTGGTTGTATGGTATTTAATGAGAAGATGTTTCCAAGAGTTTTCTTCACAACTCCAAATATTCACAATGATGCAAATCTGACCATAACTATAATCCATGATGTGGTTACTCATTGGTCTAGGATTCTTCCTGAAGTTTTGTATTTACAATTAGACAACACAAGTCGTGAGAACAAAAATCAAGTTCTTTTTGGGTATCTAAACATGCTCGTTGAATTGGGGATTTTTAAAAAGATAAAGGTTGGTTTCCTTCTTGTTGAGCATACTCATGATCATATTGATCAAATGTTCAGTCGTTTTTCAGTAACATTGAGGAGGAAAGGTGTTGGGAGCCTGCCATCATTAATTGAATGTATTAAGAAATCGTACATTCCAGAGCTTGTTTTTCATGTGTTGGAAGAAACTATTGACATGCGAAGGTTTATTTTTGGATCACATGGTGAGGAGAAATGCATTGAACAACTTAACGACATTAGCTTCCAACATCAATTTCGTATCAAAAAAATTGATGGGATAACACTTATATGGGGCAAGAAGTATTCAACTATTGAAGAATGGGGACCATCATCAGGTTTAGCATTTTTGAAGTTCATTCCAGAGTGTCCAATGTTTTCATCAAAGATATTGTTATTACAGTCAGTTTCCGAACTCCATAATGCACGAAGGCAGAAGAGAGACATAAATTATTCTGAATGTCTAGAGGAAATTAAAAGATGTATTAGAGATACATATGAATACTTCGATGTTGCTGATTCATTTTGGTGGGAGTCTTTTTTCAGTAATCAAAGTGATATGATTTCAAGATCAGTAAATGGGGATATGCTTTTGAAGACTCCTTTTTTTTTGCCACAAAATATGCCAAATGAACATGAACATCAGGAAACACACAATGTTGAACAACAACAGCCTCAAGCTATTATTAATTCCCCACGGGTAGAGGAAAGAGAAATCTATATTGGTTCTAGAAGATCACGTGCACAACGTGAAGCCATGGAAGACCTTTACAGGGGTTCTGTACATGATCTTAAGGAGGGTTGCATGATAGCAGTGTTAGCAGATGAAAATCCACTTGGCTATCCATTCTGGATTGCCAAGGTTATAAAGGTCATTAATGAAAATGAAGAGATTACAGTTGTTGATGTACATTGGTATGCCACAAGTACCCACCCTTTCAATGGTGTGTACAAGCCAAAGATGGTAGTGGAAAAAAGAATTGGCAGAAAGAGAAAAATAAAGGGCACAAATATAAATCGTCGCCGCACAGATGTCTTAAAATTGGAGAATGTTGACATACTTGTGTATGACTTCAATTTGACAAAGAGAGGAACTCTTCAGTTGCAGACCATAAATATTTGGAAGAAATTGCTACCAGAACAATTACTGTTGAGATGGGACTCTGCAGAATGTAGACGTAGATCTACAAGACTTTTGAACTCTGAAATGGTGGGCATGCATGTTGACTGAGATGGAGCACTAGTTGATGAAAGAGAAGAATATGGATCATCTTCATCTGCATCGAGCCATTCATCTGAAGATGTAGATTATGATGGTGTGCCAGAACCTATGGCTGATTTTGAATAACTATCTAAGACACTTTTATGTAATTGATGTTTGCATGGTAACTTGAAATAAAATTTTTGACTTCCATCTCATTTTTCGTGAAGTTCTGAGATATTTCTATGTTTGTTGGATTATACGTTTTAATTATGAAGAATTCATTTCTTTAGAATATCGACAATGTAACAATGAATTACAAAAATAATTTATGTTATATTCAATGTACCAATGTTGATATTTTAATTATAAGTAAAATAGAAAATATAAACTAATGTTGAATTTTTAGATTATGCGGTGATATTACCATGATATTATGTATTGTTACCATTTGGTATAAGATACTTTTAAAAGTTTTAATAATTATATGCTTCATTGAAACAGAACACTTTGTTTTGATGCTTGATTTTTAGGTTTTGGTTGAAATTATATTTAAATTTTTCTTATGCTAAGATTTGAAAAAAGATAAGTTTTTATCCTTTAAAATTAAAATTACTCTTACTTGTTTCTGTTCAATGATAATTTTTTCATTTACTTGTTCATTTTTTTAAATTGTTAAGTCTTATAATTTCTCCATAATTTCATTGTTCAATTATGTTGAACACTTAATATTGAAAAATTTTAGATTTACAACTTGTCATTAAGGTTTTTATGCGCTACCAAATTTTATCTTTAAGGTTATGGTTGACAATAATTACAATTTTGGGGTTGTTTAAAGTCAAGATATTTTATGTTTAACAACATGAATGAAAATTGTTCGAAATGATAAGCCCTTCAGACATGTATTTGTTTATCTTTAACATCATCTATCAAAAATGTTAGAAATTTACGATTTTAAAAAATGTCCTAATATGTTGTCTTTAATTCCATTGTTACAAGTGTCAAAATTATGACACAATTTTTTTTTTTTTATTCCAGCATCAACTGGTTTTGTTTTGAGGGTGTTTTTTCAATCATTTTTTCAACAAAAAATTTTGTTTTTAGCATAATTTTATAAAATGTTGAAATTTGACCTTAAAAAAAAACCAAGTGCGTTTTGGAAGACACACTTTTTGTTTTTGGGGTGTTTTTTCATGTTTTTTGAGACTTTTTGGGCTAGAGTTCCCGTTTTGAGGTCAGGTTACCTATTTGATCGGTAACAGTGTTCATTACAGAGGCCACGAGCACGTCAAAGGACGATGATTCAGAGGCAGAATTCATGAAGAAAGATTTGGGAAGCTGTCACGACACCGCTTGCATTAACAGAGTAGGGTAGAAAAACAACCAAACCCTCTGAAGTTATTCAAAGCGCAAATTTTTGCAGATGAAGTCATTAATGTTGCGGCAAAGAGTATCAATGGAAGATCCAGGAATTCAGTGTCCAATATTGAAGATTTTGAATCTTAATTCAAGATTTAGAAGGCAGAGGGTACAACGCACAAAAAACAATACCCTTCAGGTTTTATTTCAGCTGAGTTTTTTTCAGGAAAGGACATAATGTTGGTATGGACATCCCTATATCACGCTCTTGAAGAGATTTTCACCTAGTACATTTATTTCAATTAGCAGGCAACAGAGTACAAATAGCACAATGTCGTCAAGTAGTACGGGAGGGCACTTCTCTACCATTTTGTTTTAATGATACAATTAAATGTTCATCACCTACCTCTTTTACTCAGTTCTAGGGTTTTCTCCTATAAAAACCATAAAGAAATACATTGTAAGGGTTCCAGATTTTTATCAGAAAATTATGCAATGAAAGGCATTTTGTATACATTTTGTAGAACTTTTGTATGAAGGCTCAGAGCCCATAGGGTCTCAGTGAGGAGGAGTTCTATCTGTCAAAGAGGATTCTGGTCTTTGATATTTGTTGAGTCTCAAAAATGTTCTCCATATTCATACATATTTCCATTATGTCATAACCATTTAGCTCTTATTTCATAGCCATTTGACTTAAAACCCTACATCAAATAACCATTTACATAAATATATGGGTTAGGATCCTTGTTTTCCAAAGTTATTTATTTTATGTATTTTAAGTGAATTTATGATTAGAAACTAGAAAATTAACATAGTTTCATATATCTATATATGTGTTATGAGTTTTGTGACATGTGTGGGTCAAAAGGAGACTTCTAGAAGACCCTTATGTGGCACTCTAAAACCAAATTCGAATTTGGTTGGAAAAGATTATGGGATCAAGAGGATATGTGTCTCACTTCCTTGTTGTATTGAAACTCTAAGAGGATATGTGTCTCATTCCTCAAGTTGTGTTAAAACTCTAGAAAGACATGTGTCTTATCATTTCCTATTTTGATTGTAACTCTAGAGATGGAAGGAGAGATTAATGGACTCCCATTAATGAGATGTCTCCTCATATTTTGTATAAATAGGAGAAGATTTCTCCTATCATAGCTAATGAGAAAGTAATGAGAAAGTAATGAAAAAGTAGTAGAGAAGTCTTTTGTAACAAAGTTCAAGATGGAATGGGATATAGATTTGTGAGTTCTTTTTAATAGAGAAATTCAGTTCTTTGATGATGTTTTGATTACAACTTTAAGGAGCTGAAGGACTTCACCAAATTGGTAGCAGAGGGCCCCTGCTATCCAAGGAGGCTTTTACATGTTTTCTAGATAAGTTGTTTTCAATTCTGTTTTGTCATATTTCCTTACTTAGATTGCTTTTTGAAATCATAGCTTTTAGCATAATTTTTCATGGTAGCCCGGGCATTTGCATATCTTTTGACTAATGACATGGAATCAATATTGTTCTGCTGTTAATTTATTTTTTCTTAGTTTTTTTGTTTAATTCCGGTATTGCTTTGTTTATTTCGGTCTTGCACATTTACTTCAGTAGTTAGATTTAGATATATTAAATTGCTCATGTCATTTTCAGTTACCTCCGAAAGCCACAGCTGGACTGATGGTGAGGGATTGTATTATGAAATGTGTAGTTTGATATTAGTTTCCTTTATGCAAATTTAGATATATTAAACTGCTCATAACATCTTCAGTTGCCTCCGAAAGCCACAGCTGGACTGATGGTGAGGGATTGTATTATGAAATGTGTGGTTTGATATTAGTTTCCTTTCTGCAAGTTAGATATATTAAATTGCTCATAACATCTTCAGTTGCCTCCGAAAGCCACAGCTGGACTGATGGTGAGGGATTGAATTATGGATGTGTAGTTTGATATTAGTTTCCTTTCTGCAAGTTAGAAATATTAAATTGTGCATGACATCTTGAGTTACCTCCGAAAGCCACAGCTGGACTGATGGTGAGGGATTGAATTATGAATGTGTGGTTTGATATTAGTTTACTTTCTGCAAGTTAGATATCAGTTACTCAAGTTGTTTATGGTTACTTCCGAAAATCATAGCTGGACTAATGATGAGGGATCGGAAGACAAGTTGATGTAATTTGATTTAGATTTACTTTATTGCAACTTTTGGATTTCTTTCAGCATAGTTTCTTTTGTGTTTAGACAGCAACAAGAATAGTTTGGTTTCATGCTCACTAGTTCATTGTTTTGATTTATTAGATTAGCAGCACATTTTTCATTTCAGTAGCACATTTTCATTTCCTTTCAAGTTTTGTCATTGTATGTTTCAAATTCCTTTTTCAGTTTCAAGTTGGTAAATCATTATAAAGGACATCATTGCCTTGAATATCCATAACCATACTTGTCTATTAGAATTTCATAAAAATCCAAAAACGACAAAAAGTAAGAGATAGGTTATCTTGCACATATAGTGCGCAACACTTCGTCAGCTTACGAATCCTTGGTTGATAATTTATGTTAGCAATTTAGGACACACTAAATTGACCAAACATTTTGGCGCCTTTGCCGGGGAAGTGTAACTAGGTAGCCTTATTTCTTACATCTAAAAAAAATTAATAATTCTTGAGTATGCTCTCCTCCTGCACTTTGTGTGATCTGGAAGATCAGAAAAAGAATTGTTATGTGAAAAAGAAAAAAAAATAAAAAATGAGACAAAATAAAACTTCATCATTTCAATTGATTCAACAATTTAAAAAAAAATTGATTTCAATAAATTGTTTTGTTTAATGAATATATATGTGTATTTTTAAAATTTTTGAAAATATAACATACATAATTTTATTAACAAATCAATTTAAAAAAAAAAAAATCTCATGGAAATAAGACCCACGCATATGCATGAGGCCATTCTTTGGCTTGGCTTTACACATATATGCAGACCTTCAATCCACACAAAGACCCATGCACTGCAATTTAAAAAAAAAAAAAACCTTCTCTTTTTCATATTCATTTTTCCTCAAACAACAGTTATTAGAAATCATTTAAAAAAAAAAAAATTGCACACAATGAATGTATATCACATGAAGAAACTGTTGATGAGGAAAATATTGCAAATTTTTGATGAGAAGAAGATTGCAATTTGCTGATGAAGAGAAGATTACAAATTCAATTGTAGGGACATACAATGGAAGTGTATCATATGAAGAAATTGTTGATGAAGAGAAGATTTCAGACTGTTGATGAAGAGAAGATTGTAGATTCCATTGCAAGTAATTGGAATGAGGAAGATCAATCTGAACTTCTCTGTGAGATACAAGCCATTACACTTCAAAACCTGCAAAATAAAAACAAATCAAACCACAAGTAATTGTCAGAAAACGAAATGCGTCATTGTCAAAAACACCCGATTTTAAAACGAATTTTCTGAGCAAACCAGGACGAATTAGAAAAAAATAAAACATGGGTTTTTTCGGGAACAGGGTGAATTAGGTAATACTAAAAGAACTTTCTGAAATTCGCAGCCATTTGGGAGAAATTCAGGGTTCTTCGGAGCACTAATTTGCAATGTGCGTGAGAGAAAAATGTTTTTTTTATTATGAAAACAGTCACGGTTTTGAGAAATAATCAAGGAACTAATTTCCTTATTTGAGGGAAAATGTGGCAGGATTCATGTGTGGTGGCACATGATGAATGACAAATGGATTATTTGAGGCAAACACATTATCACATGTGCATCAAATGCAAGTTGTATAAATTGAAAAGGACTCTCCCTTCATCTCCTTCATAGTTAGGAATTTGACTTTAGAAATTTCAAGCTTTTTATTTTTATTTTGCATGAAAGAGGCATTGGCATGACTTTGTTTCAAAAATATTCATAAGGACAATTATTTCATCCATGCTTTATTTCATTTAAAAAAAAAAAAAAAAAAAAAAAATTCATAAAAATAAAAAAAAAAATAAAAAAAATAAAAAAATAAAAAAAATTGAATCAATGAAATGAATAAATTATTTGCTCACTTTTCTGAAGGTATTGAGTAATTTTGGACTGATGATGAAAGATGAATGACTAACTTTTTATTCAAGATTTTTAGCAGCTGAAAAACCTCATTGTTCAAATCAGCCTAACTTTCTCATACAAAATCAGATTTTGATGATTTAAGTATCGTTGGAAAGGTCTCAACAAGATCTACACAGTGAGAAATCCATCATTAGAGTTTGAAATGGTAAATAATGAAATAAATTGCTGAAAAGAAGCAACATTCAACTTGAGGCACTAATTCCAAAACATGTATAAATTCTTTTGATTTTTCCTTTGAAAACTTGTTTCATTAATACAAATTCTTAGTTTTGTGTGTAAATGTCATAACTAGAGAGATTGATCACCTCTCTCCCTTTGATAATCTTACATTCCATTGCAGAAGAAGTATTAGTTTTTTTGCAGGTTCCAAGAGGAAGGACAAATGACTACAAGAGAATGGTGTCTCTCTAAGAGACCAATTTGTTTCATAAGAGGATAATCAGCAACAAAGAGGAAATATGCTGATGTAAAATCAGATCCAAACATTTGAAAAACTTTCAGATACTATTGTCTCCATCACATCCATACCTCATAATAAACCATTCACCTCATTTCACTTCATATTTTCCATTTACATTCACATCCACTTTCCATTTCTTTTTGTCCATTCATAACCACAAATAAAAGCAAGAGGCTCATTCACATGCTTATTGTCCATTGTCATTTCTCATTCACATGCTTATTGTCCATTTCCATTTTCATCTTCCATTTTCATTTTCCATTTCATGTCATTTTCATTCCGCAAATAAGCCCTGCTGCAATGCAAATTATTGAGTCCATAGTCCTTTGAGTCTAAGTTCTTTGTAAAACACCTTGAGGCTTGCATGCCTTAATGGCAAGTTCTCATGCTGACAAACAATAGGAATACATTAATGTCTCTTGTTCGTCAGATCTTCTAGGTGACTCGACATCAGCAAAATCATTCGTACCTAGCAAGATGTGTTTGGGCATCTTGACTCTCATTGTCATCAATGGTGAGAGTTCTCGTGTTGATTAGTGGCATCCATTAATGGCCACTAAGTCAACAATTTCCTACTATGTTCGACATCAGAACATCTTTTCACATAGTAGGAATTATGCCAATGAGTTTTGAAAACATGAAGACTATTATTTTCAGCATTTTGGAGCAGATTCAGCAAGTTTTAGTAGAAGCAATAAAAAGTCATCTCATCTCTTTATCCATGACTCCTCTTGTTCGGCCACTTGAAGAAGAATATGATCAGAATTTTGCAGCCACCACACATACACAACTCATCCATATTTAAGGTAAGTGAAGGTATGTTGTTTTCTAATTTTTAGTCATGTAATTCATTAGAATGCTAAAATTGTAACTTTGGAAAAATTCCTCACTCCCTTTTTCACATTGTCATATCTTTAGTTGAGGGGAAGGGACATCATTTCATATCCACATGTCATACACTATCACACATTTTCATTTCATTTCCACCCACATATACTTCCCAACCAACTATTGTTGCAACATGATCCAAAAGATTATATGTCTTGCAAATGATCAATTCATTGATGAAGTAATTGATTCTAAATGTTTTCATGAACTTTGATGCAACAAAGAAAATAAAACATTGTTACACAAGAACCAATGCTTCAAAAAAAAATGGTTGTTACACAAGAACCAACCATTGAAAAAAAATGGTTGTTACACAAGAACCAACCATTGAAAAAAAAAAATGTTGCAATCAAATGTATTATACTTTGCCAAAAAGGAAAAATCAAGAAGCAAAGTTTGGAATGAATCTATATGAGTCAAAACTCATAAAAGATCAACTCATGGACAAATGAATCATTGCAATGGTTGCATGAGGACATACAACAACTTCAGTTGGGGGGTATGTTGAGTCTCAAAAATGTTCTCCATATTCATACATATTTCCATTATGTCATAACCATTTAGCTCTTATTTCATAGCCATTTGACCTAAAACCCTACATCAAATAACCATTTATATAAATATATGGGTTAGGATCCTTGTTTTCCAAAGTTATTTATTTTATGTATTTTAAGTGAATTTATGATTAGAAACTAGAAAATTAACATAGTTTCATATATCTATATGTGTTATGAGTTTTGTGACATGTGTAGGTCAAAATGAGACTTCTAGAAGACCCTTATGTGGCACTCTAAAGCCAAATTCGAATTTGGTTGGAGAAGATTATGGGATCAAGAGGATATGTGTCTCACTTCCTTGTTGTATTGAAACTCTAAGAGGATATGTGTCTCATTCCTCAAGTTGTGTTAAAACTATAGAAAGACATGTGTCTTATCATTTCCTATTTTGATTGTAACTCTAGAGATGGAGGGAGAGATTCATGGACTCCCATTAATGAGATGTCTCCTCATATTTTGTATAAATAGGAGAAGCTTTCTCCTATCATAGGTAATGAGGAAGTAATGAAAAAGTAGTAGAGAAGTCTTTTGTAACTAAGTTCAAGATGGAATGGGATGTAGATTTGTGAGTTCTTTTAATAGAGAAATTCAGTTCTTTGATGATGTTTTGATTACAACTTTAAGGAGCTGAAGGACTTCACCAAATTGGTAGCAGAGGGCCCCTGCTATCCAAGGAGGCTTTTACATGTTTTCTAGATAAGTTGCTTTCAATTATGTTTTGTCATATTTCCTTACTTAGATTGCTTTCTGAAATCATAGCTTTTAGCATAATTTTTCATGGTAGCCCGGGCATTTGCATATCTTTTGACTAATGACATGGAATCAATATTGTTCTGCTGTTAATTTATTTTTTTCTTAGTTTTTGTTTAATTCCGGTATTGCTTTGTTTATTTCAGTCTTACGCATTTGCTTCAGTAGTTAGATTTAGATATATTAAATTGCTCATGTCATTTTCAGTTACCTCCGAAAGCCACAGCTGGACTGATGGTGAGGGATTGTATTATGAAATGTGTAGTTTGATATTAGTTTCCTTTCTGCAAATTTAGATATATTAAAATGCTCATAACATCTTCAGTTGCCTCCGAAAGCCACAGCTGGACTGATGGTGAGGGATTGTATTATGAAATGTGTAGTTTGATATTAGTTTCCTTTCTGCAAGTTAGATATATTAAATTGCTCATAACATCTTCGGTTGCGGCTGGCTGACCAAGGAGACTTTGCTGGTTGAAGCATCCTGTTGACCGTCGTAACGAACACACACATTTTTCCTGTTTCTGATTTGTCTTCTGTAAGATCTACTTATATGTTCTATCTGCATTTTGCTTAACTATTTGTATGATTGCTGTGAGAAAACTAAAATTGCTCCTAGCATAGAACATCTACAAAAATTTACAAGGGCCTTGTCCTAGCCTTCTGAAGCAGAGTACCAAATTGAAGATCTTGCACATCATTCGGAAGATTTACACATAGAAAACAATGTCCTCAAGGTTTTATTTCAACAGAGTTTTCTTCCCAGGCAAGGACGGATATTTGTGTGATTTTACTACCTTACCGTGTCTCGAGAGAGATTTCTGCCCAGTGCATTTATTTCAGTTAGCAGGCCACAGAGTACAAACAGCACAGCAGAGTCATTCAGCAGTATGGGCACAAATATTTCCGCCATTTTGATTTAATTATGCAAATTAAATGTTCATCACCTACCTCTGTTACCATGTTTCTGGTTTCGCCTATAAAAACCAGGAAGAAACGCATGGTAAGGGTTCCAGATTTTTATCAGAAAATTATGCAGTGAAAGGCGTTTTGTATACATTTTGTAGAACTTTTGTATGAAGGCTCAGAGCCCATAGGGTCTCAGTGAGGAGGAATTCTATCTGTCAAAGAGGATTCTGGTCTTTGGTATTTCACAGTCTGTAACTCTCTTTTATATGTATTTAATATATCATTTCATCTCATTCATCTTTCCTGTATCATGTTTTGGAATGTGAGTGGCTCACTGATTTATGGTAAGGATTCATCCTAGTTGATGCCCATACTCGGATCAGTCAAGCACTTTAAATATGGCTCATGCATGATATTTTGTTCCATTATTCAGCGAACCATACTTCTACTATACTAGTTGCTTTGGGAGGGTACTTTTAAAATGTTATTATTATGCATGGATTCTTAGATTGGTAAGCCCATGCATGGTGGTATTGTATATCTGGGTATCAGCTCAATGTTAACTAGTATCCTCTCATTATTTCTTTCACTACATACACCTTCTGATAATTTATGTCTGTGAGGTATTTCTGAACCGGCCCACTTTGCAGTAAACTGTCTCTGAATTGTTTGTTGTCTTTGTATTAGAGTTTTGCATCTTGCCTCTGCAGTGTCTCTTTTCTGTGTCAGTTTCTGAGGATTTGGTCCCATTCTATTTTATTTCCCTGTTTACAGGAGATAGCATGTGAGCTGAAGCTGACAACTTCATACATTATCTATATGCTCCTTGCTATGCCAAGATGTCCTAGGCACTGGTCTATCACAACTCTAGGTTGTCTCTAGGAGCGACAACATCTTTCTGGCGCCGTTGCCGGGGACGAAGTTAAGAAAATCAGAATCCCTGGGCCTCGACAAAATTTATGTCACTCTTCAAGTAGGTGAGCATGGGGAGGTGAAGAGTTGTATATCCCTCACCTTGGCGACTCCACATTTGTTATTTGATAAATATATTTGCAGTCCTAGCTCCTCGTAAGCCACACTTAAGGTCAGATTCGTCTAAGCCAAAGACACCTTCAGTGTCTGACCCTGACCAGATTATACATAGAAGAAATTGAAGGGAGAGGAAATCAGCGCGTTCCCAAATTCCTGAAGTGTCCACAGAAGACTTTCCATCCTCTTCCTCTCAAGATTCTCAGTTGCAAGTTCCAGACTCCACTGTGGGAGATACTGATTATTATTATTCAGATAGCCCACCCCGAGAGGGTATTAGAAGTAAAAACAGTCTTCATCCTACTCCTGAGGTTGAAGAGGTCAAGGAAATAACCGAAGTATCTGTTGTTAATAGACCTTTGTTCCCCTCAACCCCTCAAGCTACAGTTGAGTATATTCCTATTATTATTCATACTCCACTTCCTCCTCCTCTTCCTCCTCTTACTCATCAAACTATTGCACTACCTCCACCTCCTCCAGTGGCTAATGTTCCAACCTTTTTTATGAATAAATATGCTCCCCTGGCATTACCCCAAGTGCTGAATGATATGCCCCAGGATTATCTGAAGGTCTTGCCCAGATTCAATGGAGAAAATGAAATCGAGGCTCAAAAACATCTTGAGACTTTCTGCGCCTTTGCAGAGAAATTTAATGTTGAACATTTGGATGTGGTCTTGAGACTGTTTGTGCAATCTCTAGATGGTGAAGCTTGAAAATGGTTTAAAACATTGGCTGGCCGTTCTATTACTACTTGGGATAACATGGAAGACACTTTTCTCAGGAAATGGGGAGAGAAAAAAGATCGTGGAAATTGTCTCATTGAGTTCAATACACTAAAGAAAAGACACAATGAAGGAGTGTCTGAATTTATCAAGAGATTTAATAAGTTGTATCTGAGTCTCCCTGCTGATATGAAACCTCATCAGACTGCTGCTAAAGTTGTTTTTGTAGCAGCCTTTGACTCAGAATTTGGCTTCTCTCTCAGAGAAAGAAAGCTTGTTACTCTGGATGATGCTCAAGCAGATGCACTAGAGTTGGAAGCAAACTTTGCCTCCACTGGTAAATCAAAAGGAAAATCTGAACAAGATACTAAGAGAAGGGGCAAAGAAGAGGTATCTACCTCTAACCAAGACAGAGACTAAGCCAATGACAAAATGGAAGAAATGAGCAAATTAATTAAGAAAATGGTTAAGCTTGAGTTGGAGGCCAAGAATTCAGCCTTCAGGAACTTCCAGAATGCTCCCAATAGAGGATACAATCCTCAGTACCGGAAACCACCCTTGCAAATATTGCCAAGGGAAGCAAAGGAGCAACAAGATCAAGTACCACACCCATTGTACTTAGAAGGTCCAGTAGATGACTCCACTGAGGACACTGCCTACAGGCTGGAGGATGCAAATCTTGCCTTTTCAAATAGTGATGGAGAAGAATGCCCTTTGCAAGGAAATGATGAAGCTAGGTGCTCATTGCAAGAAGAAGAAAAGATCAGAGATGCAGAAGAAGCAAAATTTGAGCATTATTGTAAACAATTTGATGATTTCATGCAAGCACACTTCAATAGAATATATGATCTCAGATCTTCTAGGAAGAGACCTCGTGTCGAAGAGCAAGAAGAAGAACTACCCCAGAAAGAAGCACCTGCTCAAAAGGAGTCTACAATGCAGAAAGTTGCAGACAAAGGTAAGCAACCTCTAAACAAACCTTTGCAGTCTAATGATCAAATCCCTTCTTCTTCAAAAGTAGTCACTTCTCCTTGTACCAAATATGTGTCAAAAGAAGCTCAGCCCCCAGTTGAAAATAAAGAGTCTAAAGAGGTTATGATAGAAAATTCTCCTCCTGCTTTTAGTCTACAAAAGGAACTTGAAAAGGTCAAAATCCCAATCCCCTTGACTGAACTGTTGAAACAACCAGCATACCAATCTCAAATCACATCCTTCATGCTCCCTCCAGAAGCACCAATCATCCCAGATACCCTCAACCTTCAAGAAGAGAGACCCATGGTAGTTTTTGGCCCACATTTTGAGGAGATAGATCCCTCTACTCCTCCCTTCTATGTGTCTCTAGTGACCCATGACCTACTATTGCATAACTGCATGTTATATTCTGGAGCTTCCCATAATCTTATGCCTCTGTCAGTCATGGAACAACTAGGTTTACAAATCACACGTCCATATAAAGACATCTATTCATTTGATTCCAAAAGAGTTAAATGCTTAGGGATGATCAAGGATTTGGTAGTCAATTTGGCCCAAATCCCAGCAAAGGGTGTGGTAATGGACATAGTGGTAGCAGACATCCCAACTCGTTTTGGTATGTTGCTGTCAAGGTCCTGGGGAACAAAAATCGGTGGATCACTCAAGATGGATTTAACATATGCCACTATCCCAGTTTTTGGGGGCCAAGAGAGGAGGTTATACAGGGAGACTAGATTTGTCAAGATGGTGACTAAGGCTGACAGTTCTGTAAATTCACCACTCTACAGTAAGGAAGGAGATTTTTCATGTCTGATGCTGGAAGAAGATCAAGATTTTGCTCATGAACCATCCTTCTTCCAAATCAAGACCGAGCAGTCCTCAGTGAGCCATGGAGCATAAATCTGGACTCTTTATTTTGATGGAGCAAATTCTAAAGAAGGTAATGGAGCTGGAATATTATTGATTTCTCCTGTAGGAAAATGGATCCCTCTGTCCTTCAAACTAGAATATGAAGCCACTAATAATGTGGCTGAATATGAAGCCCTCCTGTTAGGATTGCAGACAGCCAAGAATATGAATATACAAAGTTTAAAAGTTCTGGGAGATTCAGAACTGGTGGTTAAGCAAGTCAAAAATCAGTGTCAGACCAAACATCCTAGGCTAAGGGCTTATAGGAATGAAGTTTGGGACATGGTATAAAATTGCTTCTTGGCATTCAATATCCAGTTCATGCCCCGAGAACAGAATAGGATGGTTGATTCCCTTGCTGTGGCTGCTAGTACATTTCGACCACCTCAAAACCCTCTCTTAAGATATGAAGTTGAGGTGCGTTATCGGCCTTCGATCCCAGACAACATCAAGCACTGGTAGGTATTTGAAGATGAAGAGCAGATGAAGAGATTCCTGGAAACATTAGGAGAATTCTCCAATATGGAGATTGATGATGAAGAAGAGGCAGAATCTAAAGATATTTCAGCAAGAGATTGGGAGGAGAAAGTGGCAAGTAACAAAGTATTGCAGTTAAAAGGAAACATAATACCTAGAGGACTGGTGCCTCTAGAAAGATTATTTGACAAGAATGATGTCTCACTGCAGCAAAGCAAAGTGGTAGAAGAAAATCAGGTTGAAGACCTGAATTTGGGTACTGAGGCTGACCCCAAAATTGTCAAATTGTCCAAGAAGATCCCTGGAAAATATAAAGAGCTATATCAGAAATTATTTCAGTCTTACAAAGACGTGTTTGCATGGTCCTATCAGGATTTAAAAACTTTTGATATCAGTATTATGCAGCACAAAATTCCATTGAAAGCAGATGCAAAGCCCCATAAGCAGAAACTCAGACAAATAAACCCCCTGCTGCTGCCTTCTATTGAGAAGGAAATTAAAAAGCTGCTGAAGGCCAAAATAATTGTACCATTGAGGTACTCTGAGTGGGTGGCAAACCTTGTCCCTGTACGAAAAAAGAATGGATAAATAAGGCTGTGTGTGGATTTTAAGAATTTAAATAGAGCATCCTTAAAGGATAATTACCCACTGCCTAAAATGGACCACATTCTGCAGAAGGTGGTTGGAGCTACTAGAATGTCAATGATGGATGGATTCTCTGGTTATAATCAAGTGGCTGTACTTCCAGAGGATCAAAAGAAGACTGCTTTCACCACACCATGGGGTACATTTATGTATGCCAGGATGCCTTTTGGATTTATTAATGCAGGGGCCACTTTTCAGAGGGCGATGGATATTGATTTTGTGGGGGAGCAGGATAAATTCCTGGTGGTCTACCTTGATGATATCACCGTATTTTCCAAGAATGATGCTGAGCACATTGAACATTTGCGGAGAACTTTTGAGAAATGCAGAAGGTATGGTCTCTCTCTGAATCCTCAAAGGTATTTATTTGCCTTAGAAGAGGGAAAGCTTTTAGGCCATATCGTTACTAAAGATGGGGTGAAGATAGATCCCAAGAGGGTAGAAGTTATAAACAGTATTGCTTTTCCCAGAAATAAGAAAGAAGTACAAGTATTCCTTGGACGCATTAATTTCCTAAGAAGGTTTATCCCTAACTATGCTGAGATAGTTAGGCATATAACAGACATGCTCAAAAATAATAATGAGGTAAAGTGGTCACAAGAATCACGGGAGGCATTTACCAGAATAAAGAATGCTTTTGCAGAAGCCCCTGTGTTGGCTGGACCAGATTATGATAAACCTTTCATGATCTTCTCTTTTGCATCACCTCATACAATAGCAGGAGTATTATTGCAGAAAAATGAAGAAGGTTATGAGCAGCCTATTGCCTTTTTCAGTTAGGTGCTTCGTGATGCAGAATTAAAATACAATATATTGGAAAAGCAAGCATATGCCCTAGTGAAATCCCTCAAAGCATTCCGTGTGTATATCTTACAGTCCCACATCACTGCATTTGTGCTTGCAGCTGCTGTAAAAGATATCCTTATTCAGGGGGATAGTGAAGGAAACAGGGGCAGGTGGATTGCCAAAATACAGGAGTATGACTTAGACATCTGCCCTACTAAGTTGATCAAAGGACAGGGGCTTGCCAAAATGCTATCTGAATCAAACTATCAAGCCCTAGGCATAAATTTGTCCATTATAGCAAGTGAGGAATCTGAGGAGAAAGAAGAACGACATGGAATTGGAGTAGCTACTCCAGAAACACAGCTAAAGTACCTCACCAGTCAGCGGTACAAAGAGATAGTAGAGTATCTCCTTACACTTAGCTGCCCTCCAAGTTGTGACAAAACTAAATACAGAGCTCTGAGATTGAAATCACAGAAATACATAGTTGCCAATGGCCGGCTATACTGGCGAGATCCCTCAGGTATCTTACTCCTGTGCCTCACAGAGAATGAAGTAGAGAGCATTATTGCAGAATTCCATGAAGGGATCTGTGGAGGTCACTACAGCTGGAGGGCCATAGCCCATAAAATTCTGAAAGCTGGCTTCTATTGGCCAAAGCTTTTTGGAGATGTTTTTGCCAAAGTAAGAGCATGTGATAAATATCAGAAATTTGCTGAGAGACAGAAATCAACACCATTTCCCCTGATTCCAGTCCATGTGGATGAACCATTCAAACAATGGGGTATTGATTTTATAGGAGAGATACATCCCCCATCAAGTGGACAGCATAAATGGATATTAACAGCCACAAATTATTTCACCAAATGGGTGGAAGCTATACCTGCAAGAAATGCTACAGACGCTGTGATCATAAAGTTCATGGAAGAAAACATCATATCCAGGTTTGGCTGTCCTGCTAGGATAGTGACTGATAATGCATAGGCCTTCAAGTCCTCAAAGTTCATAAATTTCTGCCAGCGATACAATATCACACTGAGTCACTCTACAACATATTATCCACAAGGAAATGGCTTGGCAGAGTCTTCAAATAAAACTCTGGTGAGGGCCTTGAAGAAGACTATCAATGAGAATCAGAAGAATTGGGATTCCCAATTGAAATTTGCTCTATGGGCTAATAGAATCACCAGCAAGAGAGCAACTGGGAAATCTCCCTATGAATTGGTATATGGACGAGCAGCAATTTTTCTTGTACAGCTAGCTTTACCAGTGGCCCGCTTCATGCAAGAAAGCTAGGAGGAACCTGATGATATGATCAGGAGAATCAATCAATTAGTGGAACTAGAAGAAACACGGGGCCAGGTGAATCAGAGGTTAATAGAATATCAAAAGAAAATGAAACACATTTTTGATCAGCACGCAAAAGACAGGAAACTGCAGATTGGCGATTTGGTGCTCAGATGGGATATCCGGAGAGCTGAGAAAGGAAAACATGGTAAATTCGACCCCCTCTGGTTTGGTCTGTTCAAAATTGTGGAACAAGGAGGCAATAATACTTTCAGGTTGGAGAATTTACGGGGCGACTTGCTGGATGTCCCTGTAAATGGTCAATTCCTCAAGCCCTACTTTCAGTTCTGATTTAGGCCGAGTAAGCCTGATGTATTATATTGTATGAAAGTTTCCTTTTTGTTTTAGTTTGAATAATGTGGGTGTTGTGATGAATTATAAAGTGGAAAATGGAGGTGCTGAAGAGCAGAGTCTGTATACATGATCAAAAGGTCTGCGAGTCTTCGACACGTCCAGGAATGAACGTGCCGTCCCTAATTGGAGCTGATGTTGATCATATTAGCCCCCCTTTCTAAAATTTTGTCAGGTAGCCCCATAAAACCATTTGAAACCCTCTCCTTTAACCTTGAAAGTCCATGTTTGGGCCTGAAAAGCTCGGTATCCACCTATCGTTGCCTTCTCTCGGCCTCGAAATTACATAAAAAAGGCCGCAAAATCAGATCCAAAAATATAAAAGGCCCAACCCCTTTCGATCTTGAGCCCCACAGGTTTTCGCTCCATATAACCCAGGCGCTCCACTGAGTGCTAAGCTCTATAGGCGCTTATCAAACGAATATCGGGCGTTCTCCGAGCCGTCAATCTGTACAGATCGGACGACGATCATTCATCTCTGCCGTACCCATAACCCACCTGCCTGCCGTCCGATCAAATGATGAAATCAACGGTCCGCAACCTATCTATCCTTGGTGGTCCTCGCCCCGCATCCACTGTTCCAAAACTGCCTGGTATCCATTGCACCGCCTTTCGGCGGTAGGCGGTAATTCCCGTTTGGCCAGCGATTCCACTCAGCGCTCACCACGTGTCCCCGCGTACGGCCCGAATACCGCCCTCCATCGCGCATTATTGTTTGGTCAAAGTCGTGCAGCGATATTCACCACATCCGTCTGATCTGAGAGCCTTCATCCGACGATCGTCGCGCCCCTAAGCTGCATGGGATTTAACGCAAGCCAATCACGCCCCTGGCCCATTGCACATCGCGTCCGACGCTCTTTCCACTGTCGATCTCCTTCTGAGATCGGACGGCTGAGATTTCATCATCCCTCCACTGACTCGGTCTCCCTCCACGTCATCATCCCACCACGTCATCATCCCACGTGTTATCTCATTTCTTCCTCTGCCATCTACCTATTTCATTCATACGTTATATTTTAATGTTTCTCATTATAAACTCTGGTCAGCCCTTCTGCCATCATTTCCACTGCGTTTTCTTCGTCACCACCCTGCATGTCTCCGCCGCTTCATCTCGTGCTCTGTTACATAGTGGCTTCCATCACATTGCCGTCCCCCATGCATTTATTTCCTTCACAGCTTCGTGTGTTTTGCAGGTGTACAGCGACGGGGAATTATCATGATTTGCTGCATCCATTACGAGAGCCGAGCACACGTCAAAGGACCATGTTCAGAGTAGAATTATGAAAAAGTCCCCAGAAGCCAAATCGACAAGACTCCAATTTGTCAAATCCTGTAGGGACATCCAAGGCACTGATTTCACAACTGGAGATATTAATGGAGCAGATGAAGAATATCAGTGTTCAGCAGAGAATTAAAGGCAGGTAGCTGAAGACTTTGAGGGCCTTGTCCTAGCCTTTTGAAGCAGAGTACCAAATTGAAGATCCTGCACATCATTCGGAAGATTTATACACAAAAAACAATGTCCTCAAGGTTTTATTCCAACAGAGTTTTCTTCCCAGGAAAGGACGAATACTTGTGTGATTTTACTACCTTACCGTGTCCCGGGAGAGATTTCTGCCCAGTGCATTTATTTCAGTTAGCAGGGTACAGAGTACAAACAACACAGCACAATCATTCAGCAGTATTGGCCCAAATGTTTCCGCCATGTTGATTTAATTATGCAAATTAAATGTTCATCACCTACCTCTTTTACTATGTTTCTGGTTTTGCTTATAAAAACCATGAAGAAACGCATTGTAAAGGTTCCAGATTTTTATCAGAAAATTATGCAGTGAAAGGCATTTTGTATACATTTTGTAGAAATTTTGTATGAAGGCTTAGAGCCCATAGGGTCTCAGTGAGGAGGAGTTCTATCTGTTAAAGAGGATTTTGGTCTTTGTACTTTAACACAACAGAATTTCTTATAAAGTTATTATCACCACCTATCAATTTTTCTGACGTTTTAATTTTATATACTGTTCATTGCAGATTCATCTTATTGATGCCATACCTTGATTTGGTTAAAATAATATAATAAAAGATATATTTTAGCCTATTATCATGAAAATATCGTTATACTAGTTACTTAGGTGCTTTTAAATGCTAATATTATATGGTTTTTTGATTGGTAAGCCCATGCATGTGTATTGTATATCCTAAATACCAATGTTAACTAGTATCTGCTGCTTTCTTTCAAACAATTATACTCTCTAATAATTTATGTCCTGAGGTATTTCTAATCGCTCTACTTGTAAAGAATCGTCTTCCTCGAATTAACCATTGCCTTGTATTAGAGTTTGCATTCTGTACTGGCAGATCTTCTTTTCTCCGTGTTTCAGGTTTGGTCCCATTCTGTTTTATTTCCCTGTTTACAGGAGATAGCATGTGAGCTGAAGCTGACAACTTCATACATTATCTATATGCTCCTTGCTATGCTAAGATGTCCTAGGCACTGGTCTATCACAACTCTAGGCTGTCTCTAGGAGCTACAACAGTTCCAAAACTAGGTAAAGGGTCTCTTTAGTAAAGATCTGAAAGGAGTCATTGAAGTGCGTTGCGTGTAGGATGCCCCATAATGACTTACATCATAGTGTGAAGAACAAAGATCCACAAAATCAAATTGATCCACTGAAATAAGCCAAGAATTATTTCTAGAATCATAAATAGAGTGGGATAGATCTTGCAGACTTGTGAGCGTAAACTACATCAAAGGAGTGGAGAGGGGTCTCCCTTCACAAACAAATGACCATAGGCTTGTGAGAACTAGAAGCTGACTAGGCCTTGTGTTGCCAACTGCAGTATCCAATATAAAAATACCAATCCCTAGAATATGAAGTAAATGTTTAAAAAAGGTGGAGTCAATACTAAGAGTATCATTCACTAAATCCGTTATAACTTGACCTGCACAGTACACTGCCATATGTGTAACAAAGAAGTAGTCCATCTGGTCTAGAAAAGAGAAGTCCTTGAAAAGACCTCAAGAGGACTTGCTAAAGGGGGCAAGGAGAGGTTTGAAACCTTATAATAACAACGATATAAAAAATTTCAAGCAATACTCCAGATGAATAGAACCATCTAAAAATTAAAATGCTAGTTTTTCTTTCTTAGAATATTGTCTTTCTTTCTTAGAATTAAATCACTTAGTGTTCAACCATTTTAACTTCTTGGCTGAAAGAAAGCTTAAATATGAGTGCACTACCCTAGAAGAGGACACAAATCTGCAAATTCTTCTTGAATCTGCCACTAAAAGGACCAAAAAGATGCAAAAAAAGAAGGGTGATGGTGAAACAGAGGGCAGAAGGCCTAGAAAGCTGTGTGCTGTCCCAAAAATGCCAAAAACCCTAATTTTTCAGAGTTCGAACAACCATAAAAACAGAGGCTGAAAGCCCTATTTTCAGACACAAAACCAGTCATTGGTGTTAAAATTGGCAACTAAGGCCATATTCCACCTTGGGACAGCTCATATGATGGAGATGATATTTTTATTGGATTCCTCTTTTTGAGAGGTCCAAGATTGATTTAAAGATCATCTCATTCGGATAAGCAGAAGTGGAATTTTGAATTTATTCTCTCTCATACACAAATTGTCAAGGTCAGCCTCAATCAAATGTAAGCTCATGAAGCCCAAGGGATGTGTCTCCATACCCTCAACGATTTGTATAAATAGGAGCAAGAGATGTGTCTCCATACCCTCAACGATTTGTATAAATAGGAGTGACCTCTCTCCTCATTTGGACATCACTAATCACATCTTACATCTCTCTCTCCTCTCTTGATTGGTTCGTACAACTTGGGACACCCTCTCTCTTCTTCGCATGCGTGGCAGGAGGCCGAATATTTCTGGGTCAAAAACATGTCGAATTTCAGAGGAAGAGACCAGCGTTGACCATCGTTGACAAGGGCTCATTTGACCTCCGTTGACTTCGGTTTTCCGGGCATAACCGGGCATAATTTCGATCTTTGGAGGCCGCATTTATTGGCACAGAAATCAAGGAGTTTGGGACAGTTTGACCAACATTGACTTCAGATTTGAACATGGAAATTACAACAGTGTTTGACTGGGTTTGACCGAACTGTTTTGGGTTTACTTTGACTCTCTTGGAAGGCCGAATTCGATTGCTGTTGACCGAGCTGCTTGGAGTACATTTTGGAGCTACTTTGACCAGCATTGACTTTCTGGTTAGGGTTGCAGTTGACTGCTGATTTTGACAGGACTGTTTTGGGCAAGTAAATTTGATATTTGTACTCTCTCTCTCTCTGCTGAACTATTGAAGAATAATAAGAAGAATTGATCAAAGGGTTTTCTCCACATTGGGGTTTTTCTCTCGCATCCGCCAAATGTTGTGTACTCTTGTCTTAAATGTTGTGTACTCTTGTCTTGGCTTGTCTTCTGCATTTTGTTTGTGTTCTATCTGCATTTACTATCATTATGATTAATGTGATTGCTACTGGAAATAATTGGAAATTAATATTGGGCTACTAAGGAACATCGAAGTAAATTGTGCTAAAGCATAGAGCATACCATTGTTAACTAAAATTAACAATTAGGGAATTTTTACTAGCCACAACTCTCGATCAGCTTCAAATGAGTAGCTGAATTAAGAGTTTGGGTAAAAAACCAGCAGTATGCCCACAATGAACCCTCAAATGAGTGTGTCATGACTCATGGGTCAATCCCACCATCAATAAACACAAGAGAGAAAATGCCAATTAGAAGGAGAAAATTGCCAAGTCATACAAAGGGCTGAAGAAGGAAGAAGAAATTCACACTCGCTTTGATACCATGTTCAGATCATAAGAGAGGATTGAATGGAATCACCAACAAACCTTAAATCAATGTGAACCTTAAGCACATCATAAGGAGAAGAGAAGATAAATTCATGAGCAAGAGAAACACAAGATATAGTGTTTGTGGGCTAAAGAATCAACCCCTATGAATCATTATGTTGAGATTGTTGAAATTTTGGGGTAGCATCGAAGTGCTCTAGCACCGAAATTTTGTGGAGGAGTTGGAGTACATGAGATCTCCAAGACTCAGAAAGCATTTGGGAAAATTCCATCTAGTTTAAAAGTTATTCAAATAATTAATCTTTTTAATTAAGGACCCTAAGTCTAACTTAAGACAATTAAAAGATTAAAGTGAATTAAATTAGACATGTGATAAGAATGATCTAAGTGACGCAGATCAAGCAACTTCTAATCTTAGCCGTTGATTAGAGATTAGATCACGACTGTTGGTTTGACAACGCGAAAAATATAAGAGAAGGGCTTGGGGTCAGTTGGAGAACACACACATTGGCAGAGCACTGAAGCTAAGCTGAAATTCTAAGGCGTGGTTTGCTTAGAATTCCAGGTAGAGTTTCCAGTGCAGCGAGGGGCAGTATTGGCAAGGGATTCTGATCCAAGGCCAAGAATAAAACAGAGGCAGAGAGACAACATATCCAGCAGTGCAAAGGGTAGCCAGTGCTATGCAGTCCAGCTAGAGCTTAGTCAGGGGCAGCAGGAGCCACGCAGGTCCAGTTAGAGCAGCGCAACAGCAACGTAAGCCCAGAGAGGGTGACGCAGGCCCTTCTAGAGCAGCGCAGAGGCTGATGCAGGCCAGTAAGGCTGACGCAAAGGGCTAAGGAGCAACGCTGGGGTTTCCGGTGGGCCAGAAAGGGCTCGAGTTCTATAAATCCCGTTTGAGGGTGTGAATCACCATATTTTCTGTCTCCGAGAAAGAGGTATTGTTGTTGTGATTTTCTTTGTAGGGCCAACCATGTCTGGTGCCCAGAAATTGTTGTATTCAGATTCTGCATAATAATAAAACCCTCTAGAGCTAGCTGCACCAGTTTTCTTGCATTGGGTTTTTCTGGGGACATTTGTTCGAAAAATCTGTCACTTTGTGATATGGGCGTTATATTCAGTAAATGATCTGTATGTGTAGGCTGCTATTTGTGTTTACTTCGTTGTTTTTCTGAATATTCAGATTAATAACTTGTATAAATAATCAAGTAGGAGAAGTAAATCAATAGTTAGCAGTAGGGTTTCTTAGATTAAGAAATTTTCACGTGGTATCAGAGCATTGCAGATAAAGTTGAATCTCCAGCAAATTGGCTGAAGAAGTTTTACTACATAGTAGCTGAAGTAACAGATATCTGCAGAGGGCAATGCAACACTAGGAGGACGCAGTCCCAACAGAGGTCATGCAGGGGCTGACACAGTCCCAACTGAGTGACGCAGAGGCAACGCAGAGCCTTCCAGGGTGACACAGGAGCAGCCTGCGCTGAGCAGAGGCTGCACTGAGCCAGTCTGCTCACGCAGAGGCCAGCTAGAGGGACGCAGTCCAGGTCGAGTTGCTCTGCAGATTTGCCATAGTCCGGAGGCAGAGCTTCAGATCTTCAGTAGTTGCTGGTGTGGTGGAGATTTTGTCAGTTCAGAATTGTGCCTTGCTAAGTTGACAAAGAGCGGGAGTAGAACAACGGCTCAGTAGATTTTTTTGCCAAAGGAATCTGAGGATCGATCAAGAGGGTGATTGAAGAGGGCTGATTCAGAGGATTTGCCAGATTTCCAAGGGAGGAAATCAATTGTTAGAGGGAGCAGAGGGTGCCTTTCTCGCCAAGGACTCTAGATCTGAGTTTCTGTTTTTGGGGTAGCAACAGAAGTAGGGATAGGAGTATCTGTTTCGACAGATTATTTCTGAGCTAGAAGGCGCCATACGGACTGCGTGATCAGGATAGGTTGGATGGCTTGTCTAACTTTGCTATCTGGAAGGCCAAAATCCTGACAATCTTGGAGGCATACGAATTACGAGAGCATGCAGAAAGCATCTTGGCTACACCAACCGATGTTGCTCTTCTTGCGAAGCATAACGAAGCAGAGGTGCATGCCAAGCGCTTCATCATGGACGAGGTCAAGGATCATGTGGTCCCACACATAACCGAGAACAAGACGGCTAATGCTATGTGGACAACATTAACCACAATGTATCAAGGGAAATCCGTCCAGAAGAAGATGCTTCTGGAGAACCAAATGAGGTTGTTTATGATGAATAATGGGGAGGAAATCGATCCTTTCCTCTTCAGGTTGCAGACGATCCATGATCAGCTGATTGCCATGGGGGTTAAAGTGGATGATGATGTCATGGTGAGGACTGCTCTAAATGCGGTCATAGATGATTGGGAAACGTTTGTCCAAAGCATCTTGGGTAGACAGGACCTTCCAAGCTGGGACGACATGTGGGTATCCTCCGACAAGAGGAAATCCGCTGGATGACCAAGAGACAAACCAACACCGGATCAAGCAAAGTGAAGGAGGAAGAAGAAGATGTAGCCCTAACATCTAAGAAGAAGCAAGGGAAAAGGAAGCGGGATCTTTCAAAGATCAAATGTTTTAGATGTGGTGAACTTGGACACTTCGCCACCAATTGTTCTCTAACGAAGAAGGACAAAGAAGCTTTTGATTCCAAGGCTACGATAGGTGGAGAAGACGATGGCTCCAATGATGATGTGGCCATGAGTGCTCATGTGCCTCGAGAGAAGAGGTGGGGCAATATTGATCTGTAGAGCAGCTACAGAGTGGAGGCAGGATCCTTGAGTAGCCCAACTCTTGGATCACATACGTGCTACGGGAGCCTTAAGACAGTAGTGGGGATGACTGGAGCAGTGGGTGCAGAGGATCAAAATGAAGCAAAGGGCTAAGCTGGACGTTGTAGAGGGAGAAACGTAGTGCAGAGGAAGCAACAATGTAGAAACAACAACACAGAGGGGTTGATGGGACTTCAGCAGCGCAGAGGATACAGTGCTTACGCAGTGCAGTGCTTATGCAGTGCAGTGCTGTAGCAACGGAGTGGCTTCAGGAGGACAGTGCAGAGCAGTAACCAAGGGAGCTTCAGTGATGAGATGCATCCCAACTGACTTATCTGTCAGTGTTTGGGCAGGGGTCCTTCAGTTGCTTACTTCTTAGCAACTGAGTTGCAGTGCAGCAGTTGGCAACACGATGCAACAATTTGAGAGGGAGCTGCAGTATGGATGTAGCAGTGAATGTGGCAGAGTCATGGGAAGCAGTACAGAGAGCAGCAGTAGCGCAGTGATAGAGGGCAGCAGGCCCAGCATCAGCGCGGGACCAATGCCAGAGACCAGAGCAATACTTTAGTGTGTTTGTATTGCTAGAGCACACTCCTCGCTAAGAGGGAGTGTTGAGATTTTGGGGTAGCATCGAATGTGCTATAGCTTTGAAATTTTGTGGAGGAGCTGGAGTACATGAGATCTCCAAGACCCATAAAGCGTTTGGGAAAATTCCATCTAGTTTAAGAGTTATTCAAATAATTAATGTTTTTAATTAAGGACCCTAAGTCTAACTTAGGAAAATTAAAAGATTAAAGTGAATTAAATTAGACATGTGATGAGAATGATCTAAGTGACGTGCATCAAGCAGCTTCTAATCTTAGCCGTTGATTAGAGATTAGATCACGGTCGTTGGTTTGCCAACGAGAAAAGTATAAGAGAAGGGCTCGGGGTCAGTTGGAGAACACACACATTGGCAGAGCACTGAAGCAAAGCTGAAATTCTAGGGCATCATTTGCTAAGAATTTCAAGAAGAGTTTGCAGTGCAACGAGGGGCAGTATTGGCAAGGGATTCTGATCCAAGGCCAAGAATACAACAAAGGCATATAGGTAGCATATCCAGCAGCGCAGAGGGTGTTGAGATTTTGTGTAGTTGGTGTAGCATCGGGTGTGCTCTAGCCCTGAAATTTTGTGGAGGGGTTAAGACACACTTGAACTCCAAAACCCAAAAAGTGTTTGGTGAAATTTCAGCTGGTGTTCAATTTATTCAAATAATCAATTATTTTAATGTATTTCCTAAGTCTAAACTTCGGAAAATTAAATAATTAAAGTGAATTAATTAACACGTGCTGAAATGTTTTAAAAGACACGAATCAAGCAGTCTTTTAATCTCAGTCGTTGATGAGTGTGTTAATCTCGGTTGTTGATGAGATCAATGAAAAAGTATAAGAGAAAGGCTTGAGGGTCAGTTGAAGACACACACACAGATGCAGAGCTGAGAGACTGATCTGGAATTCTAGGGCAGGGTTTGCTAAGAATTTCCGGAGGAGTTTTCTGCAGCGAGGGGTAGTATTGGCTAAGGGGATGATCTGATCCTGGAGCCAAGAGTCAGCAAGAGGCAGAGGAGCAGCTTTCAAGGACAACGCAGAGGAGCAGAGAACAGCAACAGCAGCTACGTAGTGGCTGCGCAACATAGAGGCTTTAGCCAGTACACAGGCCCAGGAAGGGGTAGCGCTGCAGCTTCAGAAGTTACACAGAGGCCTCCAGAGGCAGCGTAAGGACCGCGTCACCCACTCTGGGGTTACGCAGTCCCTCTCTGAGCAGCGCAGTGGCACGCAAAGCCTAACAGGGCTGACGTTGGGGCTTCAGGGGCAGCGCTCGGGTGTCTAGGGCCAAGATCTGGTTGAGTCTTGTAAATCCCGTTCGAGGGTGTGGATAAGTCAGACATTTGGTCTTGGAACAACAGGTTAGCTGCAAATTTCTTTTATTCTCTGTCGGGTTTTCCAGATCTGGAACCCAGATTTGTTGTACTCATATTTTACTTAATAAAATAAACCCTCATATCTGCTGCACTGATTTTCCCGCTTTGGATTTTTCCGGGGACTTATGTCCAAAATTCAGTGTGTCACTTTGTTTGAATGAGCGTAATATTCAGTAAATGATCTACATGTGTAGACTGTTGTGTTTACTTCGTATTTTTTGAATCTAATTTCTGAAGATAACTTGTATGATTTAATCAAGTAGGAAAAGTAAACCATGATACTACAGTAGAATTTTCACAGAGGGTAGCCAGTGCTATGCAGTCCAACCAGAGCCTAGTCAGGGGCAATGCAGAGGCAGCAAGAGCCATGCAGGTCTGACGCAGGCCCAGTCAGGGCAGCGCAGGGGCGGTGTAAGCCCAGAGAGGGTGACGCAGGCCCTTCCAGAGCAGCGCAGAGGCTGACGCAGAGGGCTGAGGAGCAGCGCTGGGTTTTTCGGTGGGCTAGAAAGGGCTCGAGTTCTGTAAATCCCGTTTGAGGGTGTGAATCAAGCATATTTTCTATCTCCTAGTGAAAGAGGTATTGTTTCCGTGATTTTCTCTATAGGGCCAACCATGTCTGGTGCCTAGAAATTGTTGTATTTAGATTCCGCATAATAATAAAACCCTCCAGACTTAGCTGCACCAGTTTTCCCGCATTGTGTTTTTTCGAGGACATTTGTTCGAAAAATTTGTCACTTTGTCATATGTGCGTTATTTTCAGTAAATGATTTGTATGTGTAGGCAACTATTTGTGTTTACTTCGTTGTTTTTCTGAATATTCAGATTAATAACTTGTATAAATAATCAAGTAGGAGAAGTAAATCAATAGTTAGCAGTAGGGTTTCTTAGACTAAGAAATTTTCACAGAGATGATACAAATGAGAGCTTGAGTTATGTACACAACTCAAGTAAGGTGTCCCTTCAAGTGGGGGTTTTGAGCACCCAAAACAATGGAACACACCCCAAGGTGACTAGACTTAGCTAGTCAAATATATTATGAATTCATTGAAGAGGGGACATAGCCATAAATGACCAGATGTGAAAATATTCCAGCATGTTGAATACGTGGCTTCAAATTGGACTATTCAACACCCTTCAAGATCCACAACATATTTGTTCTTCTTGTTCTTCCTCTTCCTTATTCATTGTCTAGAGTCCTCTCTATGATATAAGAAGCTCTCACATTTGCAACATTTTGTGTCATTTCTTGGGCATTACAATGCTTGGCATATCCCCCATCTCTCCCATATTGAGCTACTACGTGTATTCTCCAATCAATTTAGGAGCTTCTGAAATTAAGGATTTAACCAAGACATGAAAATCTACCTAGTGGAAGGAACCTGTAATGAATCCCCATCGGGTATAAACAAATAAAGGGTCATAGGAATCTGTGCTTGTAGCTTTTAAAAATTATTTTGCCCCACCCATGAAGGATTGTGATGTAGACAGTGTGTAATATTCCCATTTTTGGTATCACCCATGACAAGGCTAGGAGGGACTTCCAGAGTTAGGAGCAGACAGGTCACATGTACAGATTGGTGCTATCAGTGGGCTCAGGAGCTTTTCGGAGGAGTTTTGAGGAGTTTTCATGGTGTTCGGAGGCATTCGATTGATATACTCCACCATCCGAGCAGTTTGGCTTTCGTTCCGATGCATTCCGATAACTTTCGGAATTTTGAGTTATTTATGGGCTTAACTCAGCTGATTATGCTCAAGGTGGCATTTCGGGAGGAATACACGATGGAACACCTTAGTGTAATAGCTCATTGGAACCGGGACGAGGAGACCTACACGATGGGACAGTTAGACACAGATTTCAGTGACTGGAGGAGGCGTGGTAGCCGATTTACCCTTTCCTGCATTAAAAAGGAATATTTTAATAAAAGGAAAAAGTGCTCCATGAATAAAATAATAATAAAATAATGCTCTAGAAGGCTCCAAGGGATCTATAACAGAAAGGGAGGAGGCCATTGGGAGATATCTTTGGAGTAGATCATTTTCTTGTGTATGGGAGGTTTGAGGACGTGGTTCTCTACCTCATGTCGTAACCCCAGGACGGAAACCCCGGGTGATTTGTGAGTGTTGGACGGAAACCCAATACTCTTGAGGAGACTTCACTTAGAAGTTTCACAGAGCTTCAGAGTTTGGTGTGAGGATCATTCAGATCTTCAACTTGCGCTTCATCATCTTCAGTGGGTTCAGTGACAGCTGTTGCCGGAGGGAGAGTGCAGCAGTTCAGTTTTGGGAGGCCATCGCCGTGTAGCAGTGCAACAGATTATATTGTTGGCCAGTTTCCTATCTCAGCACTTTCTGAGTCAAATCTATATGTAAACCCTTCTTATTAGTTATAATAAAAGCTGAGATTCTTCTGTTCTATATGGTATTCGATTGCAGTATTTATGTGTTTAATTTTACATGGCAATCTTCTGTTGAATAAATCTTGATTTTGCGGCATTTTGTGGAGTTTATTTATTTATCTGCATTTTTAGTTAAAAATATCCCATCCGGGATATTATAGTGGTATCAGAGCTTCATTCTTGGCTCAGCCTGCGGGTTTCAATTGCCAGTCATAGTGGTTATTGCTCGAGGATTTTATTCGAGTTTTTTTATAGAGACCAAAACCCTGGTGAAAATTTTCTTATGTTTGTTAGGAGATCAAAGAGAGTTACATACAGCCAAGTTAAGTTTCAGGAGTTATGAGATTTTCTGTGGTCAAATCACCGGCTAAAATTCAGTGAAAATCGACTGTAAAAGGGACCACAATTATTGAGTTATGTTGGACCAGATTTATCGATATTACAGAGTCAAAATTTTATCGAAGACCAAATTTCTTCCGCTGAAGTTTCTCTGATTTTCTTACTGAAGCTGAGCTAGGGGGTTTAAAATGCCGAATTGTTAATTGCAAATTGTCAGAATCAACGTAAAATTGAATATCTCGAGTCGTTGAGAATCTTCAAGGGTTTGTCGTCTCCACGTCGAGATTCCAATTTATGCTGAGAATTCAAGGAGGGTCGTCGAAGGGGCCAGTTCATGTTTCCATGATGGCGTGAAGTGGTCGTCACGATCACGTGAAATGTAGAGGGCACGTCGATTCATAGACACGATGTAATACGTGTTTGATCTGGCGCGTTCACTGAAGACGTAGAGAATGAGGGCATTAATCTATTGCTCGCTGAGAACTTTTTTTTACTGAGGACAAATCTATCTCCAGTTGGAAGCCGAAAATATAGTCAAATGACACTGATATAGTAACATGCCACCTGATGCGTAGCAACTGTACCCCGGAAAGAATCTAATGGGTTTTGCGTGCGCTCCCAGTGTATGCACAAATTGAGATCAGGATGTGGATACAGCATGAGGAGAGGGTCTGTAAACTGATCCGTCTCTCAGCGTCGACTTGGCGACGAATGATGAAGCAACAATCGTAAACAGCTTCATGTTGTCATCGTCCGATGGTTAATGTAGTTGCATGCACCGCTGGCACTTTTACATACATAGAGGGCAGAGGATCACACCAGATAGAGTTTGATTGATGATAAACGATGGTGAAGTGATCCAACGAGGAGGTAAAAACGGTAGGCTATAGTGCGCAGATTGAGCCAATTGTTTAGTTGGATGGATCGATGCTAGAGAGTATGACAGAGACAGAGTGCAATTAAATTGTTGTGCGCATGAGTTTTAAAATGCTTCATTTGCTTCGGTGAGCCAAAGTAATTACGATGCCAGAGCATTAAAGGCCGAATTCTCAAGGCTTTAGCTTCCGTAGCTGACTGCGTTGAATTATCTGCTGAAGGAGTTCGGGTCCATATCTGGGAAGAAGCGTCGCTATTGGCCACATAAGTTGTGTGGAATACGTAACTTTTGAAGACTAACCCATTAACGAGTTGTTGTAAGCGCAAACGCATAGAGCAGAGGTGTGCATATAAGCTGCGATTTGATTGCGGGCCAACATATTGGGTGGATGAGCTTGTTTGGAGCCTCAGAATTTAACTGAGCATATGCGTTGGTCTTGAAGCAGGGACAAAAGTTGTTCTGGAGGTCGAATACCACATCATTCCTTGTCATCTCTGCTGGAATTAAATTCTCAGGCACACTTACAGACATTCAGACCCACATTAGAATGTAAGGGAAAAATCCTAGGATATGCCTGGAAGGTATCATTGTAGGGTGAATTCGAAGTTTGTTTGGTAGAAAGGTACTCAAACAAGTTCAAGTTTGAGATTGATATTTCCAGTGGATCGGAAGGATGTCGTCACTTGAGCACATCATCGTTGTAGTGTCACTACTGTAGCAAAAAGCAGAAAGCAACAGAGTGAAGTGGTTACTCTCTGAAGTCATCCTTGCTGCGATATATGAAGGTTGGGCATTAAATTCAAGGCATTCACAGCGCTCAAATCAGGGCCTTGATTGGGTGAGCAAGACTGTTGTATGTGCGGTGTTGCTAGTGCCTGGAAGTGGTTAGTAAGCATAAAGAGAGGTTGTTGTTGAGCAGATCTTGTATTGCAAGGGGAAGGTCAACTCTTCGGTTTAGGAGGACCATCTGCTAAGGTTGTAACTTATCCCCAGGAAGGCCAAGAGTTCAGGCAGCGACATAGCATCTGGGCTTTCTTTATTAAAACAACCGTTTCCCTTACTGTTTGAGGCTGTGAGCTGAATTTTGTTAGCTGGTGCACTAGAAGGGAGACTGGACTGATATCATGCTACTTGTGGCCGAGCGTGTTGGGCTTACTTAGTTTCAACTATACGTGAACCTGTGGTTTTATAAGGCTGTAGCAGGGTATGCATTTCAGAAGGATGAAGGGGCTGCTCCTTGAGGAATACTCTGTTCAAATGTTTGGCTGCTGCAACATTGTTGAAGATATTTCATCATATATAAACCAGGTTCCATTTTACATATTTTTCTTAGTATACATTCCTTAATATAATTGAGAAAGGTGATCTCTGAGATTAAGTTTTGTCAATAGCTGTAATAGTTTTCTGAGCTCTAGATATCAATAGTTGGGTGGAGACCAGTTCTTTTATAAAATTCCCCACTATATACTTGTATTTGATACCAGCAAATACGTGTCACCTACAGCAGTATGACAAAAATTACACCTACATCACTATAAAAACTCAGAAAAACAGAGACCACATGATTGGTTGAACCATGGAGGGATTCCTAAACAAATTGATGAAAATAAAAATAGAAGCTGGTTCCTTAAACCACCATGCAGCAGAAGACCAGAAAACAAGGCCAAACAACAGACCTTTTTCAAAAGGAATTTATGCCATCCTTCAAAAGGGACAACCAAAAGATTTGCAGGAAGGATTGGAAATTGGTCACAAAATTTTTGCACTTGGGACAGTTCTGAAACACATGAAGAGTCATGGAGAGTTTTGTCCAAACTGGAAGAGTTTAATGAACTCCTGTCCACAATAGACCAAGAAGAAGGGAAGAAATTGATTTGGGCTCTAAAGCCTGCTATGCTTGCTCTTATACAACCCAAATTCTTGGAAGAGCCTTGTGAAGGGGTCACACTTCCAGTTGCAGCTTGCCTCAGTAACATCATGAAATTGACCGCACCTATAGAGCCATATAATGATGATGTTATGAGAAGGATTATGAGGTTGATTGTAGAGACTTTTCAGGATTTGGACAATAGTGCAGGCTCTACCTTTGGGAAGAAGCTTGAGATTCTGTGGAGTATGGCCACAATCAAAACTTATGTCATCATGTTTGACCTTGAATGTGATGACTTGATCCTGCAGATGTTCCAATGCTTCTTCAGCATTAGGAGATATCATCTTGATACTGTCATAGCACATATGCAGTCCATTTTGTCGTCATGTATGAGAGACCATGGGGCCATTGGCCGAGAGTTGCAGACCCGGTTGTTGAGCATTTAGAGGAGAGAGCAGTTGGTCTCACCTGCTGCTTATGAGCTAGCCCAAGGGATGGTTGAGCAGAATATTGGGCTATTCAGGAGACAGTTGATCAGGGAGGAGCTGCTCCAGTTTGGTGGGTCAGGCAGTAGAAATGAGCTGAGGAGGAAGGGACTTTGTTTCATTTGCAAAGAACCTTGGGGGCCTGATCACTCATGTTTGAGAGATGCAGATGAGGTGGCAAAGGTAGAGCAGGTAGACATTCCTTCTGTATGCCAGGATGAGGACTCTTCTTCAGATGAGTCCATGGGATCATATGAGGATGCTTCTGGGGAGCGAGAGCAGCCATGCAGAGATGATGATGACAGTAGACCAGAGCTGTGTTCTAGTGTGCAAGGTGAGCAGTCAAGGGACTGTATGGGGGATACTCTGGGTGAAGAGTCACGTGTGACGATTCAGCCAGAGCAACACGTGATGGAGCCTGAGTCGGCAGAGGAGGACACTATTCACATCAGGCATGATATTCCTTTGGGGGAGAGCCAGATGGGTGCCCACATTGAGCCGATGAGGGATATGCGGCTAACATCGGGGTCAGCCATTGAGGTGGAGCAGTCAGACGCATTGACATCGAGTGCGGTGACGACAGTTGCAGATCCATATCCTCTAGAGATGTTGGAGGTCGATGGGATAGTTCTGCAGGGAGCTAGGGGACAGCAGGAGTTTTACATTCCTGATGAGAGGGATGAGTTGTTGGAGATGGTGGAGCATCCATCTTTGGGCCGACACATTGATGAGGTACAGATAGATGTACATACAGTCGGCCAAGCTGCAGTACTTTCAGTGAGTAGTACTCTCCAGGAGTACATCGATGGGGCTTACAGCATATCTTGCCCACTTTGGCCCATTATAGAGAGAGGGGCTTTCCTCTACAGGCAGCTTCCATTGGTAGACAGGGCAGAGCAGTGGGAGTTGATTACAGGCTGGCGGCAACACCCTGGGCATGTTCCATGTGTGGTTGTTGCTACATTGGATTCTTCTTCCAGGATGGACTGGCGGGAGATCATGAGTTGGTACCCTCTTGATGGTATGGTATTTTTCGTGGGGAGCACATCGGAGCAGGGGCCCTTAGACATAGTAGATGTTACAGATTCCAGTTGGCAAGAGGGCATTGGTTGTCGTTACTTCAGGACTCCTTCCCGATTTCAGGAGAGTAGGATCAGCATGGGATTGAGTCAGGACTTGGATTGGAGAGAGGTGATGAGTTGGTATGCAGTTGGTGGGGCAGCATATGCAGTTATAGGTACAACACAGCAGGAGGCCGGGAGCATTGATGCTTGTTGGTGGTCTTCACCTCTGAGAGCATCAGCTATAGCTAGAGACAGTGCGCAGCCTGAGCCGTGGGACTTGGGCGATGATTGGCCATGGTGGCATTGGGCTCTGGTAGGATTGTTTGTTGACTGGGACAGAGAGAGATCAGTTTGGGATCCCGACATTGAGGGGTCTGTTTTGAGAGGTTTGACACAGGTGCATAGCAGCACCCAGAGGTTGGTATGGGATCCAGGCATTGGGTCTGAGATGCGGCGGGCCAACAGAGTGGCCCACATATTTCGATTGCTTGAGGGCAAGCAATCTTGGGGCGGGAGGTCTGTAATATTCCCATTTTTGGTATCACCCATGACAGGGCTAGGAGGGACTTCCAGAGTTAGGAGCAGACAGGTCACATGTACAGATTGGTGCTATCAGTGGGCTCAGGAGCTTTTCGGAGGAGTTTTGAGGAGTTTTCATGTTGTTCGGAGGCATTCGCTTGATATAATCCATCATCCAAGCAATTTGGCTTTCGTTCCGAAGCATTCCGATAACTTTCAGAATTTTGAGTTATTTATGGGCTTAACTCAGTTGATTATGCTCAAGGTGGCATTCCGAGAGGAATACACGATGGAACACCTTAGTGTAATAGGTCATTGGAACCGGGACGAGGAGACCTACACGATGGGACAGTTAGACACAGATTTCAGTGACCGGAGGAGGCGTGGTAGCCGATTTACCCTTTCTTGCATTAAAAAGGAATATTTTAATAAAGGAAAAAGTGCTCTATGAATAAAATAATAATAAAATAATGCTCTAGAAGGCTCCAAGGGATCTGTAAAAGAAAGGGAGGAGGCCATTGGGAGATATCTTTGGATTAGATCATTTTCTTGTGTATGGGAGGTTTGTAATATTCCCAATTAGCTTTGCTAATTGGAATATTTCATTTTTGTTTAATTTTGCCGCTTTAGTCAGAAATAATAAATAAAGTGAGAAATAAGAGGGGTCACTTCACTTTAGTCACCTCACTTTATAAAATAAAGTGTTTTTTTCCTAGTTGATTGACGTTATGACTTAGAGAGGGGGCCTTGGGGGTCCACATGAGCATGAGGGGGAGGCATAAGGCTGACCCAAGGTTAACTGCGCAGGCCAAGGAGAGTGAAGGACGCAGTTAAGGTTTTGGAGGGAGTTTAGCACTATAAAAGGTGGGGTTCTCACCTCATTTGGGCATGCATGATTTGATATTGATATTGAGAGCTAGACTTCTGTCTGCTTCAGCACGCCGGTTGTTTAGTCGGTCTGCAGCACTGTTTAGTGCAACTGAGTGTCTCTGTTCGGAGATCTCACCCTTAGCCTCGGGGGACTTCGAGTGCCTGCCCTGGAAAGGTCATTTTCTGGTATCACCCTTAGCTTCGGGGGACTTCGAGTGCCTGCCCTAGTAAGGTTATTTTCTGAGTAACATCCTTCAGTTTCAGTGGAATTAGTAGCAGTTTCCTGGTGGAGATTTGGAGAGGAGGAAGCCCCTTCTTGTGACTGCGCAGATCCAGGAGGTAGGACGCTGATCCAGAGAGGGAAGGACGCAGATCCAGCAGGAGGACTCAGATCTGAATAGTGAGGACGCTGATCCAGCTGTCCAAGGCAGAGAGGACGCAGATCTGAAGAGGTATTGGTAGATCCAGTCTTGGGGGACGTAGATCTGAAGAACTAGTAGCAGATCTAGCCTTGGAGGACGCAGATCTGAGGAGATATTGGCAGATCTAGCCTTGGAGGACGCAGATCTGAGGAGATATTGGCAGATCTAGCCTTGGAAGGTGCAGATCTGGAGAGATACCATCAGATCCAGCCTTGGAGGATGCAGATCTGAGGAGATATTGGCAGATCCAGCCTAGATCTGAAGAGATAGCAGCAGATCTGGCCTTGGAGGACGCAGATCTGGAGTGATAAGACGCAAATCTGGATAGGGAGGCTTCAGATCCAGCAGATCAAAGCATAGAGGACGCAGATCCAGTCAGGGAGGACGCTGATCTGATGAGCAGGGTCATGTGTGTGGGGCTTGACAGCGTTTTTCAGTGTTTCCAGCCTTGAGGAGCTGATCATTTCATCTGGAGGTTTTGTGGCCAGCATTTCCTCTGTCTTCTGCGCTGTCACTAGCAGAGACAGCGTTTTTATTGGTGAGGGTTTGGAGGATTGAGATCAGCCATCTTCTAGTCTTCAGTTCACAGTTCCATTGCATTCCAGCAGCAGCTCTTCATAGCAGATTTCAGCCAGCTAGGACGCTGTCCTTATTTGCAGCCATTATCTGTTCTGAGAGGGTCTCCACTTGCCCAGGGCAAGGATAGGTGCACTCATCCTGATTATCTTGTACTCCTCTATATGTATTCTCAGATTAATAAAATGGCTTAGTTTTCTGGCATTCTATGTGTACTTGTTCCATGATCTGGTTCCAGCATTGTATTTTGTATATCTGTCTGGCATATTTCTGTGTATTACTGGTTATTTCCTTTTGGGGATATTACAGTGGTATCAGAGCATAGATCTGGCTCAGCCTGTGGTGCTAGCAGTCTATGACGCCCGGGGATAACCCCTACATCTATCGGAAGGAACGCAGAGAAGCCGAGGATAGGTGGAAGTTTCCCTTCGGGGGAAGTGATTCTGATCAGGAGCCACCTGAGACAGATTCTGAGGCAGAGCAGCCTGAGAAGGGCCCAGAACAGCGTAACCCAATGGCAGATGATGATGTGAGGTTTAAAGAGGCGGTCCTCCATCACATACAGGAGACGTCACAGAGGCTCTCGGCCATAGAGATCAGTCAGAGAGAACCTCCTAGAATTCTTCAGGTTGGTGAAGGATCGGGTATGTCTCGCCACATACCAGTGCACGATGCTATCCCCATTGTGACAGCTCAGCGTTCCACTATGCCCACATTCTTGCCAGAAGACACAGGGACAGTAGTGCGGGGAGGTGCACAGAGGGACAATCCAGCACCCACGCGACCCACCATGCCTACCTTCCTGGTAGAGGACGAGGGGTCGACAGCACCGAGAGATGTGAGTCCAGCTCAGTGGGCAGCCGTTTTTGCAGAGTGGCAGGGCTTAGGACAGGCATTCATGGATACTCTCCCCTTTGAACGCTATCTCCAGTATCGATGCGGCATCAAACCCCCCGAGAAGCACCAGCACAAGGGGCACGGATACCACCGTGATGACCACCGTGTGGCTAGTAGATTCCATTTGCCTATGTTTGATGGTTCATCAAAGACTACGGCAAAGTCCTGGGTGGAGAAGCTGGACATCTATTTCCAGCTTAATCAGATGTCGGAGATGGAGGCCATTAAGATGGCTACATTGCATTTAGAGGGTGAGGCTCAGGATTGGTGGTTTCATGGATTGGCGACACTTGGGCATTCCACAGTGACGACATATGCCAAGTTTACCAGGAGAGTGGTAGAGCGTTTTGACAGGAGGGATCCGGAGCAGCATTTTGTTGAGCCGACCAAGCTCAAACAGACTGGGAGTGCAGAAGCATACATCTCGGATTTCTTGAGGGTTTCAGTGATGGTACCTGACTTATCGACAGCTCGGATGGTCTATATGTTTGTGGAGGGGCTGTCAGAGCCACTTCGTGGCCTAGTCCGGTCAAACAGACCGGCTACACTGCAGGATGCTATCAGTAGGACTCGAGACTTACAGGATGTCTTGCCCAGGACTCGGCCACCTTATCCCCAGAGACAGGCTTTCCAGCCTAAGGGTAAGGACACGAGGGCCCCGCCTCCCAAGGCGAATCCGGGACGAGGGCAGATTGATGATGAAGCCAGGAGAGAGCTGAGGCGGAAGCGATTATGCTTCACTTGCCAGGAGCCGTGGGCACCAGGACACAAATGTGCGGCAGGAAAGGCACATTTCATAGAGGTCTTCTCCGAGAGCAGCGGAGAAGAGGATGAGGAGGATGATGAGGAGGCAGGAGGATGTTATGCAGCGCAGAGTACCTTACCACCTCCACCACCCGATGCAGGTGGGGCATCATTCGCACCTACTGGGGGAGCTCTAGCAGCATTGCGAGGAGTCCCCAAGTATTTGACATTGCGCGGACAGCGGGTTTCGGTCTTAGTCGATAGTGGGGCCACCCACAACTTCATTGATGCCCAGATGGTTGAGCGGAGAGGCATACCGACGGAGGGCTTTGATGGGTTTTCTGTTTTGGTACCAGGAGATCAGACCATGGCATGTGCTCGATATGTACCAGAATTATCAGTGACGATGGGCACCTATACATTGACCGATCACTTCTTTGTGGTGGACATTCCGGACACCAATGTGATATTAGGGGTTCAGTGGCTTATTACTCTGGGGAAGGTCACGACGGATTGGAAGGCCTTAGAGATGGAGTGGGATGATCCCAAGACGGGGAAGCATGAGAAGATACGAGGGCAGAACACATATCCACCCCAGACAGTATCGGCACACAGCATGGAGGCGACTTTCCGCAAGGGAGATATAGAGTGGGCGGTAGAGTTGCGGGCTTCAGAGGTAGTAGATACAGGGCGGACGGTGCACCCTGATCTACAGGCTATTCTCGACAAATATGCAGTAGTTTTTGGGGACATTCCGCCAGGACAGCCACCGGATCGGGGGTTTGAGCACACGATCGAGCTTGAGCAGGGGATACAGGCTGTGATTACCACACCGTATAGGCATCCCAAGGCCTATCGGGATGAGATAGAGCGAGCCATTCAGGGGTTGCTGGCCCTTGGTCACATTCGGCCCAGCACTAGTCCTTTTGCTTCTTCAGTAGTGCTGGTGAAGAAGAAGGACGGCACATTACGCATGTGCATTTACTACAGGGCTCTGAACAAGAAGACCCTGAAGAACAGGTACCCCATTCCCAGGATCGACGAGCTGATGGATGAGTTGAGAGGAGCACGGTTCTTCTCAAAGATTGATTTGAGATCCGGGTACCATCAGATACGCATGAGGGAACTGGACATTCCCAAGACTGCTTTCAGGTGTCATTATGGGCACTTTGAGTTTTTGGTCATGCCATTCGGATTGACCAATGCACCAGCTACTTTTCAGTCTTGTATGAACCACATTTTCAGGGATCATCTGAGGAAGTTTGTGCTGGTTTTCTTTGATGATATCCTTATATACAGCAGGACTTGGGAGGAGCATCTCCAGCATATTGAGACGGTCTTGCACATCTTGGAGGAGCAGCAGTTCTATGCCAAGCTCTCCAAGTGTGAGTTTGGATTGACGGAGATGCTGTATCTAGGACACATTATAGGAGTGGACGAAGTGAGAGTCCACGAGGAGAAAATCCGGGCTATCAGGGACTGGCCAGAGCCACGGAATGTGACAAAACTTCGAGGGTTTATTGGTATCTGCACCTACTACAGGAAGTTCGTCAAGGGCTTCTCTCAGCTTGCTGCACCCCTCACGGATCTGACGAGGAAGGGGGCATTCAGTTGGTCGGACACAGCACAACGAGCTTTTGACAAGCTCAAGGAGGTGATGAGCAGTTGTCCCGTATTAGCACTGCCAGATTTTACGCAGCCCTTTGTCCTAGAGTGCGATGCATCAGGAGAGGGGATTGGTGCAGTTTTGATGCAGGACGGTCATCCGATTGCTTTCGAGAGCCGGAAGCTCCTTCCACACGAGAGGCTATATCCCATATACGACAAGGAGATGCTGGCCATCATGCATGCATTGGCCAAATTCCGGCAGTACCTGGTAGGTGGCAGATTCAGGGTGAGGACGGATCATAACAGCCTGAGGTACTTTCTGGAGCAGAAGCAGTTGCAGGAGAGGCAGCAGAAGTGGATCAGCAAGATCCAGGCTTACGACTTTGACATAGAGTATGTCAAGGGGAATATTAACGGGGTAGCTGATGCCCTTTCCCGTAGACCGGCCACGTTATCACTCATGAGCCTGGACGCTGACTGGAAGGCTCGACTACTGGTTGAGTACTCCAAAGATAGATTTGCATGCGAGGTTCTGGATGGGCAGGTAGCGGATAGCAGATACAGGGTGGCCGATGAGGTCATCTATTGCAGGCACAGGATCTTCTTGACTGAGGGATCTCAGCTCAAGGAGAAGATACTCCAGGCTTCACATGATTCACCATTGGCGGGCCATCAGGGGTTCACCAAGACGTACAGGGCCATCCGGGAGAGATTTGCATGGAAGGGCCTCAAGGAGGACGTACTCCAGCATGTCAGGGAGTGCGAGGTTTGCCAGCGGAACAAGGGAGAGATGAGTCATCCCGCGGGGTTGTTGCAGCCTCTTCCCATTCCGGAGGGGAAGTGGGAGAGCATTTCGATGGACTTCATCACGGGGTTGCCCACAGTGCAGGGCAAGGACTGCATCTTCGTAGTGGTTGACAGGCTGACGAAGTATGCTCACTTTTTCGCCATTTCAGCACATCACACTGCGGTCCAGGTAGCAGAGTTGTTTTTCAGGGAGGTTTTCAGGTTGCATGGTCGACCCAAGACCATTGTCAGCGACAGGGACAGCCGTTTTATGGGTGGATTCTGGCAGGAGCTCTTTCGACTAGTGGGGACAGAGTTGACACCGAGCACTAGTTATCATCCCCAGACGGACGGGCAGACGGAGATAGTTAACAAGTGGCTGGAGGGCTTCTTGCGTAACTACGTCAGTGGGCAGCAGAGAGCATGGCTGAAATGGCTACATTTGGGCGAGTACTGCTACAACACAACCCACCATATGTCCATCGGTATGACACCTTTCTATGCTTTGTATGGATATCATTCCCTATCTTTTGTGGACATGATGTTTGGTGTTAGCAGGGCTCCACGAGCCAAGTTATGGATCCAAGAGAGCCAAGACATCCTCCGGGCTCTCAAGGACAACATAGCCACAGCACAGAATCAACAGAAGTTGTATGCTGATAAGGGTTGGGTGGAGAGACACTTTGAGGTAGGGGACCTGGTCTACCTATGGCTACAGCCATACCGACAGTCTTCACTCAAGCAGAAGGGGGCGGAGAAGCTAAAGCCTCGTTTTTATGGACCATACAGGGTGATACGCAGGATCGGGCAGGTTGCGTATGAGTTGGAGTTGCCCCAAGGCAGCCGGATTCATAACATCTTTCATGTATCATGCCTGAAAAAGGCACTGGGCCAGCATGTGAGGGTCACCGAGGAGCTACCGCCTACAAATGATGAGGGGCATCTGGTGTTACAGCCGGAGGCTATTATCGACACTAGGGAGAGACAGCTGCGGAGCAGGAAGATCAGAGAATTCCTGGTGAGATGGAAGTTGTTAAGAAGCTAGTAGAAGATGAAGATATGGCTGATTTGTTAATGTGAAGCTTGCTGCCTTACTTTGATTGATTTGTGACTCATTGCATCTCCTTGGAGAGACTCAAGCACTTCAGTCAAGAAGTTATCAACAATTTTCGAAACCCAAATTTTAGAAGATATTATTTTTAATACCAAAATACTATAATACTATAAAATATAGGTGCAATAAACTATTATTTTGATCAACAAGACTCTAAATAAGCATTAATTTGCATCCATTTATATAATTAGTTAAACTAAATTATATAGTTGATAATAGGATAGTAGAATATATTATAGGGTACTTTCAGAATGAAATACATTTTGTTCATTCATTGGAAAGCTTCACAAACCACTGTGATAATAGAGTTCTCAGCGCTAATACAATTATTTTGTCGATCTGTGCATATATTTCTCAATATCCCCTTCCCATATGGGAAAGGAGTGGACTAGTCACTTACCTCACAAGGTCCTTATGGAGTTGTTGTTCCAGGCCACACGTGCACACCATTTTACCAACAAGACAATTTAGTAGACAACTCGACAAGGCCTTGGAGCTGGGTGCCCCCAAATCCACACAGCCAACCATCCATCAGGAGAATTTTTCCATGCCTGGATGTTAGGAGAGCTTGCTCAAATTTGGGCTTCCCACAAGGATCATACTGTAGAGCCCTATCAGTCCCAGACACACTCCAAAGGACATCATCCACTAGTCCAAAAAAAATTTTGCGGTCATTGAGGACTCTAGCAGGGAGACCCCCCTTGATCTAATTGCTCGTCCTCACCTGTCAGCACTAGCATACCATGACTAGTTCAAACTAAAGTTCCTTTGGTCCTCAGATATCATACATATTATCTTTTTCTTGTAATTACTTTATCTCCACTCCGAGTCATGTACTTTCTTATCTTCTCTTGTTGTTCTGCTTCTAGCACAATTAAAAATCTGTTTTGATATGATTTTTAGCATCTTTATAGTCCACACTTCCACACTTCCACATTGTATTTTGGCTAGTGATGTACTCTTATAATCCCATTGACCTAACATTTTCCCCAAGGAAAACCTTGTGGGGAAACCCAAGAGATGCTTCCTCATGTTTGTGGATGGCATCCCTAGTAACCCTGTTCGCTAAAGTCATAGACTAGTGTGCCTAACCAGGAGGGTTGAACTAGGCAGATGCCCAACAACATGAAAAAAAACCAGTTGAGCTAACCCTTGGTCTTCCCATTGACATACTCCTTTGATCATTTGCTGGACATTAATAAACTTATATTATCAAACTTTGGTTTTTACAAATACTGCAACAAAAAAGGTGGTTTGACAAACAATGCAACAAATCAGAACTCATATTTTAATAATTTAGACGATAAGAGGTATTCCAAAAATCATTGACAAAGACAGCCATGCTTTTATCTAGATTTGCATTTGAAAAAATTGTCAACTTATCTGTTATATTGTCAACTTGAAATGTGAAATCCAGATATGAAAACTAGATATGAAAGTATTTCAAAAATCACCTCTTGGGTATTAAAATAAGAATGGAGCTGTACAGGATGGCATCAAGGCCAATGAGAAAAATTACAATTAATT